>JAOYSI010035326.1:8446-23839 GCA_025775065.1 Hiodon alosoides
TTGCCACACCATGGACTATCCTGGGGCTATTTGGTCAAGGTTTAAATCTGAATTTTATAACAATGTCTGTCCTGTTGGCACAGGTCTTTCCATATGAGTCTATCTGAGTGTTCTCTCATCACTCACTAGTGCTCTAGGAAGCCTGCTGGACTAAGCCTGGTGATGTGGGCTTTCTGTGACATTGCTGTTCCATTTAACCACAGTGGTGGTGCCTCCTTAACTTCAAATGTCTTTTTATTTGCAAGAGTATCATGAGTTTTCTAGTCACTGAAATGAAGCGACTAGCTTCTGTCATTCCAATTAGGATTTATTACACTGAATAGCCTCTAATTTTCTTTCTGGTTTAGTTCCTATTTCAATAACAAATGAAAATAATGAAAATAATCATCATCATATATTTTGCAATGTGCACATCTGTATGCGCAGTACAACGGAATGGTACATTATCCAGGAGCTTTAGAACCGCACAAAAAATGCCAAAAAATGTCCATACAGAAGTTTAAAAATCAAACCATCAGTTTGTATCCAAATCCTCCTGGAACACCAACATTTAATGCTCCCAGGCTTTCTTACAATGTAGGACCGAGCACAGTACTAAATCTTATAATGAAAGAGATTATTGAAGAGATTTCTTTTTCCCCCCACTTGGTCGGGTCTAGAGAGTTGGCCGAGGCATGCTTTGATTAAAATTTTATTACAGTGACATTTTTACCAATGGCAAATTACATGCCTTACCATTTTTAAATTCATGTATTGTTAGAGCTGAGTTCGGAAGAAATAAAGGCTGGGTAGTTATCTCAAAGGTACAACAGTAGTGCCCCAGTTGGAATTTGAAATTGTATGGGAGGTCAGCCGTTACACTAAGAAACTGAATGTTAATAAATAAATTGTCTCATCCTGATAGATCCAGCTAGATAGATCCGTTTTACAGCCCCATGGCCAGAAAACCAATGGAAAGAATTAGTTAGAATTACTAACAATAAACAAATGAGCGAAAGACATAAAGCCATTATTTATGCAGTTTTCTTGTTTCATGATATAAGTATTTGAAAGCACTAGCGCTCCTATGTAATCATGCGAAAACGGAATTAAAAACACCTGCAATGATCCTTAATCCTACTTTAGGTATTTAATGTTAACTTTTAATTCTCTGGTTCACCGGGGTGCTAAAATAAATTATATATATGAGTGCAATTGTCAGCATAGTACAGGCCCATGTAATCCAAGCACATTTTATAAGTCTGTTTCAAAAAATTGCTTAAACATAAAGAACTGGCATAAAGTTAAAATCCTGGAATGGCATCATAGCAGTTGCACTGATGATTCCCTTCTCAAAAAACATAAATCTGGAATTTCTCTCAGATGCTAAAGCAGATGTTTACCATTACAGTAAAACCATTCAGAAAAAATAGACCAGAATCCCAGGATACTGATGGGAAAATATGGGTGTCTCTGAGGTTAGCACAACACTGAAATTAAATTTCAGGTTCTGGCCAGGACATAGAAACTAAATAGCCATCTCTTGAAGAAACAGCTTGAGGTGTAATCTTGAACTTCAAAATGATATAGAATGATAGGGGGATGATCATTTGCCGGCTGTGAAGGTCAAAGTCACTGACGAAGCCAATCAACAAGCAGATGCAATTTGTTCACAACAGTAGAACCAGACAATTAAGAGCAACCCGATGACATTAAAAATAATAATGAGAACTGCTTTCATATTTATGTAGCAAAAACAAACAAAACCGTAACCAGGATGCCATACGCAGGTAAAAAATCTTAATTGGAATATACATCTATTAGGTTTTGTTAATAAGGATTTCTTGGGGGCGCAAATAATTGTGACACGCATGTTTTTGAGAAAAATAATTATTTCTTGCACTTTAAGTGAAGTTATTTCATCCTAACAATGATAATAATAATAATAATTATCATCATTATAATTATTATTTATTTATTTTTATTTTATAAATAATAATTTATGATAATTTTTTATTTGAACAATGGTGACTCACATTCGTTTTGAATGTAATATCAAGCTGATGAAGAACAATTTTTTCACTGCCTTGTTTGTTCATATTTACGCAGGGTGCCAATCATTCCTGAGAGCGCTGTATGAAACCAATTTATCAAAAGCTGTGACAAGGGACCTCCTGGCAACAGTGACAATGGCGTTCATGATCATGGTGGTTATGTTTTGATGTTACTTCCTTTGCAAATCCACGACGACGGATGAAGAGGTTTAGTTACACAGCCTCATAGTTGCTGGTGGGAAGGCATGGATGGCACAGACTGCGGCATCCAGGGATGCTGTCGCGTGTCACTTCGATTGTTTGTTTTTGCCTCTGTATCTCCAGTGAGTTGCTAAATGCCACCCACTGGAACACTTCACAGGTTTGGCCTGATCACATGTGGACCTGAAGCAAATCAATATTTCTAACGGAAAAAAAAAACAAACAATTTATGTATGAAGAAAGTAAAAATTAAAAAAAAAAAAAAAGTTAAGTTGGTGAAAAGTGGTTGATGAATGATTCAATCTCTTTCAAAAAGAATGAGGAATTGATTATTACACTCCGCCGCGGTGTTGTAAAGTGTTGAATGGCCTGCATATTGGTCAGTTTGAGTTCCAGCCATGCTGCAATCAGACAATCATACAAGGCTGCCTAATCACCGGATGACAACAATTCACAGTTAATCACAGTGTTCTGCTCAGAATGACATTTTCATGCATTTCAGAAACAGAGACGGACTGATAATGACATATGCAGCATGAAACCATGCAGACCATGCAACTGAGGTTCCATAACAGGTGGGGAACCTGGGGAATGAACCACACCCGTAGAGGGCGCATACAAAAGGAGACCTAAGGGGAGGAACTTAGTTGCTAACAGGCCTGGAAATCACTGGAACTCATACGTAGGTCCTGAGACACAATGCATTTATTACATTCATGTAAAAGAAACAAGACCTGATTTCATTGTGTCTGGAACACTTAAAGTACTGTATTAAGGACCTGTTTTCACTTCCACCGTGCATCAGTTAGTGACAACCTGATGCTTCATTCACTCTTATGAAATAGGTTTAATTAAATTCCCTCTACTTTTAAAAGACTGTTACAGTTCTTTAACTTCAATTAAAACCAGAAAAATCAACCAATCAACTTTTTTTGAGATAATCAATTTCAGTAGAGGAATTATCTCTTTATTTGCGTTTAGGAGTGCCTGATGGAATGTGCATGGGCAGACACACACACATACACATACACAAGTCAATCAAAACCAGGGGAGAAAACTGCATTTCTATATTCAATTCCTGCCATTTTCTTAAATTTGTAGTTTTAACAGGTTTTAGTGTATCGAAACATGATATTTGTTTGTTTTTTTATCACAAGAAGGTTCCATTGAATTGATCCTCTGCTCTTTCTCCAGAGATAAGTGACAAGAATAGAAGGAAATCTTGATGGTGATAACTAAGGCTTGACTTTTAGTGTAATACCTGCGGCTCAGAACAAGTAAAATTTCTGAGACGTTTCCCCATTTTCCCTGCAAATACGGAGTTGGGAAGCCATAAATCTGAACCGTGGCCTTCAGCTAGTGGCCTCAGCTGTGAAGGATTAGCAATAATGGTGATTAAGATTTGAGAGAAGAACAAATGAAATCAAATTATATTTTCCCTGCTGGCAACTTGGGGGTGGAATCCAGATAGCAGGACACGATAAAGCCAACGCCTGATTCTTCTCTGCTGAGGTGAAGCTTGGATTGTAACATCAATTATTCAGAAGCAACCGGGGGTGGGGTGCATAGGTAGGTAAGAACAACACTAGGAATGGATTGGATTGTTACTCAGAGCTTGGAGGCAGAACCTGAGGGGGTGGGGCGGTTCTAAAGGGTATGGGTCGCGGCCAGAATGACTGCAGAATATGATGGGATTTTGGGGCTTATTCACATGATGGTGCCTTGGTAGGATGAGATCACTTCGTAACAAGTGCAAAAAATCCAACATCTAAGGGTTCGTCAGACGGCTTGAGGCTTCAAGTCCCTCTGCTATTCGACTTGAAAGAAGGGAATAAAAACATTTCAAGAGGACAGAACAGCTCAGAGCCAACTCCATAGCAAGAGAAAACAGATCACACCTTAGCACAAAAATAATAAAATTCTCTGGGCTGTGATGTCACCATACACCGAGCTGGAAAACCTTGGACCGTTGATCTGTTCTGGATCAATTTTGTTCATCTCGCAGCATGTATATAAAATGAAGTCAATGATTAAATACAAAAAAGTCAATTAATTAATTTATGTATTAATTTATTAATAGATGTTGTCTGTTGTCAGTCAACAGTGTTGCATTATCCAGATAGTTATTTTAAAAATGTGTAGCGTTAATCAGATGTGACAAGCAGATAATTTATTGTCAACATTCATTCTCAGAGCATTGATTCAAGTGGTCACTTTAAACCACCTGTGGGAAACAAAATGTAACAATGTTTTGTGCTCTAATGTGCCTTTGTGTTGAACTTGTTCTGTTATTACAAACAGGCCTTTGTACTTGACGTTGCCAGTGACAGCTGATGGATTGCAGACTACCCTTGCACTTATTCCCATTGTTGATAACTGCTTCAAAAAGCATTTCAAAGATTTAAATATCCTCCAATGGGGAGATGGTCAAAGGGGCTTTTACTTTGAAGATCAAAAGTTTTTTTTTACACCAAAATGTTCTTGCTTAGAGATGGGTGGGAGAGGAAAAGTGGAGTATTTAGGAACAACACAATTTCTTGTTTATTCAGTTTTTATACAGTTCATTTAGCTCTTTGGGCTAAAATCTAAGGCTATATTTTTGGACACTATACATGATATTGCCCACTTTATGCATGATAACCAGCAACAATTTGCAGTTGAAAATTAGAACGCAAAAGTTGTTAAAAATAGACTATAGATCCCAAACGTTATATAAAATGGCATACCCATTACAGCATTAATGCTGAACAACACAAAATCTCAAGAACATCCCCAATGTTCAACATGAGGTCAAATGTCAAGAGCTGTTATTTTCTGCAAAGCGTGGTAAGCAATGTCCTGCAAGATGGCAATAAGTGAATTTAGCATTGCACTGCATTCAGTTTCAGACAAACAGTTCTGCCTAAGGTTTCACAAGGACATGCCATGTGTCAAGATGTCAAGCAAAACAGAAAGTCATCTTAAAGCTTTGCAGGTCAAAAGCCGGAAATTAGTTTGCTTGAACAGCGGCTTCACCAATTAAAGTGCCCTAGAACATTTTGTTCCAAGGATCTGCCTAGAGAGATAAGCAAAATCAAACTGTTTATATTATATTTATGAGCCTATATGTAAAAATAAATATAAATTTGGCACAGCTATCCTTATGCAACTATTAAGGTAAACACAAAAAAAGCACACTATTATGCAGATTTCATAAAAGACTGGGAATTAAAGAAAAAAAAAGAAGAAAAAAAAGCCACATAAATAAGCTGCATGTGAAACATGGTTTGATCAAAGCTTCACTTCCAATGGGGAAAGAATCCAGTTTAATTAAAGTTTGTGATTAAAACATTTCAGTGGCGAAGATAAAGATTAAATGACTGCACAAAAGCTGAGATGATCGGGGAGAGAAGGCCCGGTCGGTGGGGCCCTAAAGTCCCCTCTCGCATTCTCCAGAGTGAAGCGCTTCTAATTACTTGAAGAATAAACTGTGGGAAAGGACTTGTAATCTGTAAATCTGTTCCCGAAAATGCTTCTTTAATTTTAGCTTCATGTTTTATGTGTGGGGCTTAAGAATATAATTCCACTCTTACTAGTGCAATTCTCCCCCACTTCAGACCTCTCTTTCTCTTATCTCTCTCTTTCTTTCATCTCTCTTTTCTCTCCCCCTATTCCCTCTGTTTCCTTTCTGGCACTCTTGCTCAGAGGCTTTTTAAGGTGTGATCTATATTCAATGACAGTTTAATGAGCGATTTCCCATTTAAGGGAGTCTCCTTGCACCATTAGAAAAAGCCAAATGCATTATATATTTGATGTTGAGACATCCTCTACTGTGTGACACAAGTGGAATAGTAGTAGAGTCTTTAGATTCATAGGATTCCCCTTCAGGTTAATCAATGGTGCTGAACAACGTGCCTACATTAGCGTACAACTGGGCCATGGGTGGGGGTCTGCAGTGTCTCTAAAGGGATTGGCTGACCCTAGCCCTCACACACGGCAACTTCCATGTTTGTTTGTGAGCTGGGCCTGAAAATATCAACTCACTCAGGCTACGTTCCATCCGCAAGGTGCTGAGGTTCAGGGGTTAGCAGCAACCGGAACGCCACGCGGTTTTAACGGATGACCGGCAGACTGGCTGCAGATTTACGGAAATGCACCGGATTTGCCGGGGACGCACGGGGGTTGCCAGGGACGCGCTGGGCACTCTGGCATGTATTTCCTGGAGCGGAAAGAACCTGCCCTGTTTTCCTGTAATTGTCAGTCAAGACAGAATCCGTGCACCTACAAGGTCTGCCAGGGTTCATTTGGCATATGCTACTGTCAGAACGGCAGGATAATCCCATTCCAATTTATGCTGCACAGCAGAAACTATGGTGGGCCTTTCTCATTTTTTCAAAGAAAACCGATGCCATGTTCAATGTTGTATGCCCCTTTTTCACAACTTTATTTGAAACTTTATTTGATTAGATTCTTTCTTCCACAGCATTTCAGTGGAGCAGCAACAGCGGCGTTGTGGCCATTGGTTCAAATCAACACACAAAAATGAAAAAAGGCCTCCATTCATGTCAGCGGCGTAAAGATTCCCAAAGATTTCACCCTAATGCAGGGAATGCAAGGACAATGTGGCAATGAGACTCTACATTCTGCTTACAGCCACCCCCGACGCACCCCTACACCCAGGCTCTCTACTCTAATGAGCCCCCAACAATCATCAACAAACTGGCGCGCTCTGTCACCTGGTGCCATAATGAGCCCTGAGAGTTCCTTACATCTCCTAGGGACCCCTGCTCCGCTGCCTTTTAATTATGTATTGGGGTTTTTTATTTTTTTATTTTTTCATTTTTTTGGTTGTTGTTCTGCTTTTGCTTTCAGCGGAAGCAGTTCCTAACTTCCTGATCTGAGGAAACTTGTCCTGAGGAAACTTTGGACTCTTTTCAACACCGCTGGCTACACAGGTTGCATGAGAGGTTCCACAGTGTTTTGGAGAAGAGTCACGTCCCTCTCAACAGTACTGCCAGCCTGCAGGCACCCGGGAAGTCGATACCAGGCGCTCGTTAGTGACAAGCCGAGAGTTGCCCTGCAAATTTAACCCACGCCAGCCCGGGTGGCGCTCTGCCAATTGCTGCCTCGGTTCTATCCTGGTCATAATCAACGTATTAGACGAGCTGGATTCGAACCCAGCTCAAATCCAGCAAAACCCAGCTCACAGGGCTCAGTCTGCATTCGGGCAATATTATATTTTGTTAATTGGGAAGTTAAAAACAGTTCCTTTCGCAGCACATTCTTTGCGAACAAATATTATGTGGAATGAGAGTATTGGTAGCTTCAGAGAGAGAAAAAAGCTTTGAGTCTCATAGCAAGCATGGTGACAGAGAACGTTGTC
This sequence comes from Hiodon alosoides, assembly GCA_025775065.1. NCBI lineage: Eukaryota > Metazoa > Chordata > Actinopteri > Hiodontiformes > Hiodontidae > Hiodon > Hiodon alosoides. The sequence goes on from JAOYSI010035326.1 coordinate 16,043, forward strand.
TTGGCAACATGGCTCCTCAGTCGCACTTCAGTTGGAAGCTTTTTGTTAATCCCCATTAACGTTCTTGTTTTTTTTGTTTTTTTTGTCTTGTTGTTTAAAAGCAGACAGAGGACTGCACACCCTGAGTAAGGACAGACACTGCTGATGACAGGCTCGCCCAAACTTAAATATATATTTTTGTAACAGTGATAGAGATACCCCAAAATGGTGCAAGCTCCTTCAATTTAGGACAGACATCGGTTTAAGGACATAATTGGGACTTTTGAGTATAGTGATAGGGATTGCTCGGATTGTGAGAATTTACGAGATCCCAAGTCGTTTTTGAATACCTCTGAAAAAAACTTAAGAACTTTGTACCCAAGACTCTCTTCTCTCTTCTTTATCTTATTTTTCGTATTATGTTTGCACTTCATTGTGATAATAATAATCCAAAATAACCATTCAATAGCATTGACAAGTAACAATAACAAGTAGGTAAACATTTTTCAATACATTGCTAGACGTCGATATTTTATGGTTTCTTTTTAATAGATAATACTCTTGATAATACTCTACGATATATAAGAACGACGACCAGTGAAGGAGAGTTAAACAAAATCACGGAGAAGAAAAATAAGTGAAAGCACTATTTTAAAAGGGGAAACTACACTTCTGTGTTTTTATGTCTGTTTGATATGGACAACATGGCATTCGATTCTTTTGTTTTGATCTAAGCTGCTTGATTTCACAACAAGCACTTAATATAATTTTAAAGAAAATAAGGCTGGTGTTGTTCTTATCATTGTTACGATATGAAGGGCCTGTCACAGCAAGCAAATCGTTCAGGTAACCAGTCTAAAGCAAAGGCCTGAGGCTGAATGCTGCTCCTGTTTTATAAAACATGCTCACAAACAGCCCACTGCAGGAATAATGAGAGGAGACACCATGCAGGAAATCAGAGCCGGGCTAGCAGGGACGCAGTGTTGCTAACCATCTCACTTTCCCGCACATTCGCTTTGCTTTCTCCTTTGTACTCACTTTGCACAGCGCGACGCTGCACTTGGTCTTCCGGTCTGAGACAGCCGGCACCTGATGCATTTGATTAGGGAAAAAACTCAACCAAACCGAATGTAGGTTTGAAAGAGAAAACAAACAAGTGAAAGAAAAACTTCAAATTGCAGGTGTCGCAAGCTGACGGGGAGAAATCTGACAAAGGATAAACAGGACCTGAATCGTGAGTTAAATCCTTATTCCTATGCAGCAAAATGTTGATTTGGGTTTTTGTAGACAATAAGCAGTTAACAACAGCCAGAGGCATAACTGTTTCCCCCACACTTACATTTTATAAACAGAGCGAAAAATCCAGCATTCTTCATTTTAAAAAATTGCACTCACTTTCAGAATTGCACTGGCTGATGTCTATTGTTTCGGATACACAAATTGTAACACTCCGGGAATGCACTAAATGTGTGGGCTCACACAACCTTATGTCCTTTCCTGATATTAATTTATCCGATGTGCTAGAGTTCATGTGTCAGCTCCTCTTTTGTTTTTTAATTGGCTGTTTATCAGTCTACTGTTCTATGCTGCTGGGCAACTGTGTTGATCTTGCGCCCTAAAAAAAAATGTTGCTTCAAATCCCAGAACCACTTTAATACCATTTAGCGCCCCACCAAATGTCCAACTGTATGATTAGGGGAATGAGGATTTCTGAAAACTATGCAAATGACGTAGTATTTTCCATCCAGCCTGAATTACTCACAGGGTCAGCGCATGTTCTGATTTCTGTGCTGCAAAGTCACTTTACACAGAAGCCTTCCTTTGCGGAAGCAGCGGTCGTCTGTTGCGGGGCAATTTCCTTGATGAGGGTCTAATCCGTTAGTAAGTACCGTTAGTAAGATATCCTTCACCTTTGAAGCCAGAATTGATTTACTGAAGTGAGGAGATCTTGCGTTTATTTAACCTTATTAACTGGCATCTTCTCTGAAAATGGCACTTGAAAATTAAAAAGGCCAATTTTTTTTTTTTTTAACTGAAACAGGCTGGTTGTGATTTTTGTCACATTATGTCTTGTGCTTTGTCCTTTGTTAATGCACTCCGAGGCTGCTAAAGCAAAAATTTCAGAGCGGATTAATGGTCCGATCCCTACTGCTGAGGCCAATGAACCGTCCAGAGTCTCCATTAAAAATATGCAGTGTTAAAATGACAAGGCTGGATGCAAGCCGAAAGCCATCCAGTAAATCTCTTGTCGGGTCTTAACCTGATCTGCATAATTAGTGTGTGGGAAATAGCACGTAAGAACATTCTTTGTCTCCCATTATCCCCACTCTCAAGTCCGTCAAATGGAGGTTTCAGGTAAATTCATTGGTTTTATGCTCAGTCAAACCCAAGTTATTTTTCACTGAATAAATTCCACCCCACCCCCATAGTTCTCACATTAAAAGTGTTGAGTAGGTTGTGCAGATCAAAGGGTGAAAAAATTCCATTTAAATGTAAAACAACAACTGTGAAAATGTGCAAGGAGGGTGAAAACTTCCAGTAGGTACCGTACAATCCAGAAGCTAATTAAAAGAATGGCAGTTACTGTCATTACTGTTTCTAAATTTAGCCAACATGCTTAGCTAGTGTGACCTGGTTAACATTGGTTGTAGCTGCTAACATGTTTGAAGATATTTCACCTCTACCCATTTATATCACTGTATGTTCGCTGAAGCAACTTTGATTAAATACCTTGCTCAGAGAATACTAGGAAAGTTTTTAGTCATCTCTAGACTGTCCCAGATGGTTCTCCCAGGATCTCTCTGTATTATCGTCATTCGAGTAATCACGGTAAAGTCGGTCCATCCCAGGTTGTTCGAATGCTGTGGCCCATGCTTCTTCTGACAGCATGTAAATCTGCATTTGTTAAAATCCTCTGTGCCTCTGCCGTGCTCCATCGTTGGCTTCGTCCAATCTAACAGTAAAATTAGAATTACAGAAGAAAACACCATAATAAACCGCTGATGAACCTGAACAGTTGTGACCAGCATGTCAATTAGCCAAAGGCTTGTCGATGTAATCCTATTAGAACATACCTTATCAACAGATGCAGTTAACAGTCTGACTTAAACTCTTAAATTCCTTATAGTGCTCGATTTCCATGGTCACAATAACGGAATAATCCAACTGTAAGTTTTCACTGTTTTACTCAAATCTTTAAAATTTGATGAGACAAAAGTAAACAAGGCACTGCATGCTTAAGTATATATATACTTAAGGGCTATCAAACGATTAAAATAATTAATCGCGATTAATCACATGATTTTCTCTAGTTAATAGTGATTAATCGCAATTTTTGAATGTGCTAACATTTGGCCCTAAATAAACAATTTTCCATTTAAAAAGCAGTGTGGTGTGTTAGTCATATTGAGTTTTATTGTAATGGAAGGAAACACAAAATAATCTGTCTCAGAAAGTTTTAAATCATTTATTTTTTAATCAGAGTTCACTGTAATTTACAGCTTTTCATGCCTCCAGTCTTAATAGGCCTATTTCCTGAGCGATTTACTTGTGCTTGAACACTTGAACACGTGTGCTTGTTGTCGACGGTTTAAATCCCCAACATCGCTATTGCGTTCGCTATTGTGTTTGTTAGCTTGTTAGCTTGCTGCTCGTTGACTTGTCCATTTGCCTCCTGCACACAAACTCTAAAAGAGTAGGCTGCTGCTGTCCTGCATTGCCAGCCCTCTCACTACTGCTGCCGGCGTCAACTCTGTGTTTTGCTTGTTATTGATACTTTAGACAAAAATTCACCCTCACAGTAGTTGCAAATAACTTTGCTTTTATCCAAAAACCCATCTGTAAGGATTTTGTAATAAAACTGTTCGTTTAAAAGCCCTTTAGCAGGGGCTTTTAGATATATCCATATCTCAAGACTCAATGGGCAGTGTGTTTATAACCTTGCCCTACACCACACCCACAGAGGGAAGTAATATGGATTTACCTTTAGAAAAGTTTCACTCACAATTAATCAATAAAAGAATGCAAAATGAGGCTGCAAAATGTTCAAAATGACTCAGGATGGCCAGCGGTATGACGTTACAGAATTATTTCAACAACGATGCCAGAAGAGTTCACGAAACTGCCTGTGGGACATCCACTTCTTCCATCCATTCTCCAGTAATGCAGTGCTTCTGTAATTTGTCTCATTTGTACTGTAAAGGAGAACACCACCAGATGCCACTTTCAATATCGTACATTTATAGTTAATATAGTCAATATAGAGTATTTACAGTAAGATGCATATGTTAGCTCAAAGTTTGAATAAAAACTAAGGAAATAGTTACGGCTAAAATAATAACTACTGTTATTTTTGAGGTTTTTAATATGAAGCAACAACTTACAGGGACAAAAGATCACACTATTAATTTAATATCAAAGAACAGAGTACAATACATGACACAGTTCACTAGTCTTGAATAAAGACCAGAATGCCCAACATCCATAAGTTTGTGTATTAAATCATGTATGCTCAAATTATTTTACAGTTGACTGGTCAAGTCTGTCACTGTCATGCTGCTCCATTGGAGGGGTTTAAGAGTTTACAATTTTCTCCAGAGTAAGTCGCATGAACGTTTTGTTAGCAGCCTAACAGAGCGCTCATTGCAACAGGATAAGCATGGTTGGTTGCAACAAGTGATTTTTTTTTTTTCCCTCAGAGCGAAGTGTCAGGAAAATTCCATGAGACATATCGATGTGAAGGACTTCGGGTGGTTGGAACGCTTGCTTCTGCGCAGGTGCAGATAGGAGTCAGAAAGGGGTCAGAAACGGTCAATTCCTCCTGGGCTTTGCGGTGCCAGTAGCAGTTAAGGCCTTTCTTTTTCTCAAATGCCAAGTATACCAATTGAGTTGTTAACTCAGCTGGATGTTTATACCAGGCGCACAGAGTGAATGTCAAACCACATCGCTAACCTGAGTGTCTCCTCCCCCATGGACTCCTCTGACCCAGGGGCAGTGGACCTGCCTGGGGTGCCAGTTTATGGCAAGCGGTGTAATTTTTGTGTGTGCTACAGTATACATGACTTGTTTCATTGCGATTCAACCATATCTTCAGGGCACAGCGCCTGAACCTAGTAACACCAGTTTTTCCAACTAAAGTTCTTCTCAAGACAGCAGAAGGTACGCAATATTTTACTTGACTGAAGTGTCAAACAAATAAACACAGAACAAAACCTTATATAACTGTTAAGTTTTATTTGCATCATACCACTGGGGATACAGTATCTAAGACTCTGCTAATGACACAGCAAAGACCACTTGATCAGACCAACGGTGCCTCACCACCTAAACCAATCCTGACCTACCTCTCTATTTCGAACCATTACATGCATGATGGCAGCTACCGATGAAGAAAGAAATAGTAATAAATCCCAATCTTATAAAAAAATTTAAATTCTGTAAACTAAATCTAGTAGAGGCAATAGCCAGCACTTTTTCGACCCATGGCAAATGGCCAGCTCAGTCAATCAATTATGATTTCTTGCGCGTTAAGATCCAATGCATCGAGACCACCCTTTAAGTGTGAGACACTGCTCTTCCCTCAAAGACAAACATACTTCCTGATACCCGGCTTTCTCCTATGGTGCTCCATTGTAGACTGTGTTGTAAGCATTAGCTTTTCTGCCCCTAGCTGCTAAATGACAAGCTGGGGGGTACTGTCTTGACACTGTAGGCATTGGCAGGTGAGGAATGGCTGCCATTCATGCCAGTGCAAACAATGACAAATAATCTGACAATTAAACAAGGGGCAAAAAGTACCCATTGCTGTATGACAGACTTGAGTTATCTGAACTGATGTGTCTGACCGTGACCGGTTTTCTTTGTTATTAGTTTTTGGGTTTTTTTTCATCATTTTATTATCATTGTACTGACATTTAGCTGATACCAGTCTCCAGGGAAACTTACAAATTTACATCAAGTATCCAGTATGTAGTGCAATTTTTATATAATTTTTATACCCATTTAAACTGCTGGCTATTTACTGAAGCAATTCAGATGCACCATCAGCAATGCAACCTGTATCAATGATGACTCTTCCCAAGTTCCATTTCTGTTCTACTTGGTTCTTTAATGTTTTTAACCTTGCATTGCTGCATTCTTTGCTAACAGCATTGAAGTAGGATATTGAGTGGTTTCGAGTGGTTAAATGGTTTTTAAATTATGGCTTCTCAGAGTGGAAAAGCTACGGAGGACAAAACAAAACAAAAAATCTGATTCCTGTGAGGATGAATTTCTGTATAATATGTCCGGGAGGGAGACCCTAACAAAAAGCTAATGAAAACAATCTGATGGGATACTAGCTTAATGATTTGAGCTCTTTCAGATTGTGTCCCGTTGCCGGGTGGCCTTCAGATATGTCCAGGGACAGCAGCCTTCTCCAAAACTGCACTAGGTCTCACAACACCAATGATTTCTATAAGAGAGCAGGCGAATACCCAACAAATCTGTTGCAGGGGTGAAAAAAAAAAAAAAAAAAAAAAAATCACTTGAGGTGAACATAATTTTTATTTGACTGACAATTTCCTGTCACCGAGAGGAACACATACAGAGTATTGTCTGAATCAATCTGTTGCTGAAGGTTTGTATTTACACCTATCTTTGTGTAATAGTTGATCAACATAACCCTGCCTCCGCTTAACCATTGGCTGCAGGCCAGAGGGGAAAGAACCCTGAAATCTAATGGCCTCCAAAAATCCTCCAAAATCAGCGCTGAGTTATAGTTGATCCATATCTTCCATGAAAAATGCAGATCATTCAAAGCAAGGAGAAAGTGTGCTGTCACTTGGAGTTTGGCTCTGGTGACTAACTAAGCCCGGGAAGAGACAGAAATCAGAAGCCTGTTCCGTGCTTGAGAGATTTGAGCGGTCGACCCAGAAAGGCCTCTTCAAATATACGTGTGAATTTAGAGATTGTGGTCTTCAATGTTTCTCAAAGGTAATGTCAGCAATTTCAAGCGGTGATGTGAAGAGACTAAACAAAAAATTATTTTCTTTTCGTTTGGTGATTTTTTATTTTATTTTCCAAAGTGACGTAAGCGCAGGACTTCCAGTCCTTTTTGAACTATTGTATTTCTTTTGTGTAAAATGACAGTCTGACATTACATCTTGCAGACGCATACATTCCCCCTGTTGATGCTGCTCTATATCTATGCTGAGCAGAGTACACTTTTTAAAAAAACAATCCCTCTCTTTTAACTTTTCAACTTATCTGGCGCCTGAGGTTTGGGGAGCCCCTTGAAACAGCAATTTGGCTCTCTGTGGTTAATTAAATTCTGCCCACAGAAATTGGATTTTCCTCTGTACCTGCACTGAATTCTTACCCAATGCACTAATTTCGTGACAGTATGCGTGGCTTACCACAACCCTTTGACATTTAAATAATTACAGATTATTGTCAATAATGCCTTTTCAAATTGTATTGTTCTTGACAGAACAGTCCATGTATAATTAGGCTTACCTACGGATTAGCAAAAAAAATGTGAATTTAAAAGTGATTCACCTTCCTGAAATAGAGGGGAAATAAAACAAATTAACACCACTTATGCCTGCATTAAATTAGTTACAAAAGGAATTTCTGAAGAACGAGAAGACGCAGACAGCTGGGACATTTATTCTGTTCTCCCTTCTGTTCATTATAAGTGCATATGTATTCTGCCATTTACCTTACAAGTAGCATTGATTTCTGTAAAACAAATTCTTTTTTTTAAACACCTCGTTACCTTGGTAACAATGTTTGAGTTATGTTTAAACACACTGTAGGTTTTTATTTATTTATTTATTT
>JAOYSI010035337.1:0-29769 GCA_025775065.1 Hiodon alosoides
ATAAATATTAGAGCTGACTTCCTCTATTCTGTTTATTACAGTATACAGTACACTACTGTATAAACATTTAAAAATATACTAAAAATGTTATAACTGTAGCAAAGGTGACATTAAAACAATATCTAAAGATGGTTCACACAAACCCACTACCAGTACAGCGTGCTAAAAATATTGGTAAGGGGCGACTCTTCGCTTATCGACCAATCCGCTTAACGATCTAGTCATAAGAACGGAACTTGGTCGTTAAGTGCGGAGAAGCTGTAATGATGGATAAGACTAACACAAACAAACAAATGTTTCATATTTATTTTTGCTTCAATACCATGCGTGAAACATTGATATAGACGACAGTTTCTCTAGGTTTACTTTTTGACTAGCAAACTATTTTACAAACCAACACAATATCATACGAGAGAGGGGAGCGGGTGTTACTCATCCATTTATCCCCCTTTTTTAGACCTTCATGTTTGCCTCAAGCTGTGGATCTCTTTCCATCTAAATACATTTTGGATTATGAAATTACATAAGCATTCTCTCCTCTTCAGGTGAATGCTGTTCCACAGGATTTCCCAGTGCCAGCATATCCGTGATGAATTCACGGTGCACATGACTAATCCTGTTCCATACTTGGAATGGATTTGTTTCCTGACATCCTAATTCAATGCAATGTTTTTTCTGTAAAAAACTTGTAGAGTAAATACAAAATTAGCTTCAAATGATGCTGAACATCTTAAAAAACACTTTCCTTTAAGAACTGAAATTTTGTCACAATTCCTAACGTAGTCATTTGGTTTTAGTAGCTAATTTGCTTTACTCTTTTATATTTATACATAGATATATCAAATTAAGATGACCTGGACATGTGTGTCACTGCACATAATTTAGCAACCCTGTATGCAACAGTGACACTGGGATCAATGCTGTTTTAAGATACAAGTAAATATGACCTGTAACTTTCACAGATTACCAGGGAGATTCACATGCAAGAAATATATCTGCCTTCCTTTCTACATTTCTCCTGCAATTTTCAGCAATTTAATGGATTTATAGATATGTCTTGCCAATGAACACACAACACTCTTGAGTGGTATTCAGTGAGTATGTCTTATCTGTAATATTTTCCACTATTTTAATATATATTACCACATTTAGAGTCATATGTTTTTGGTTTGAATGACGCCAAAATATCTGTGTAAAAACATATAAGGGAAAATCCACTAAAAAATGGCCAGGATTTTGTTTCATTAGAACCGGTGCAAAACTGCAACAAATTAGTCTATTATTCACAAACCATGGGCACATGGGCAGAAAGCACACTAAATTCCACTGTCAAGGAAAGAGAGGCAAAGTTACCAGTTACAGGTCATGGAGAACCAGTTTGTTTCATCCATTGTGAAATTTTTTGATCCTGACAATAATGTTGTGGGAGTTCCTAAAAAAAATCATTGTGGTGTGGAAACTTGACAAAGAAATTGTTATATTACAACTTATTGTTATATTATGTGACAAGTGCAATTGTTATGTTACTTTGCAGTCTATCTTCTCAATTCTCACTTCTGCCTCCAATAAAGCTGCTTTCTAAGGCTGGAATCTCTCAGCCATCAATACGTGAACTAGTTCTATGTGACCCTTGTTATATTTTCTGTCAGACACATTGTCTAATCTTACTGATACACTGATAAAAAAAAAACCTCCGATTACACGCCTCCATTATTTCTCTAGTTTTCCTGAATTTATTTAAATGTGTACTTTCCCGGCTATTACTTAATTAAACTTATAGAGTCAATGTTGTTGTAACCCTAATAAATCGCTCAGGATGCAAAGCTAGCTGATTTTAAATAGAGAAACAAGTAGGCTGTTATATTGGCCTTACATGTAAATTAGAATAATAAATCATTGGGTTCAGTGGACTATTTAGTAGTTATTGGTATGAGGTAATGTTCTGAACCGAGTAGATAAATAATTCTAATTTACTGGCAAACAAGAACTAACTGCAAAAACTAACACGTTTAATGTGTACAGACTGAATTTTCTGTTTATTTCTGTTTTGATTTCACTTTTAAGGGCCCATCTGTTTCTAAGAAACACTGTTCCTTTAATAATCTGGCAGAGTTACAAAAAAGGGAAAAGACAGCGTGCTAAAAGATCAAAAGCCAAAACAGGTCTTGTGCAAAAAAGGGTCAAATCACAATCAGGTTTCTCCCATAATCAGGTTTTTTAAATAATAATTTAAACACTAACTTGCTCTTTCTCACACCAGTTCAGCTCAGCTCAGCTCAGCTCAAACAAGCTCCAAACTCACCCTCCAGCGTTCCCCTCAGGTCTAGGCCTTGACTAAACAAACCAACAGCCTTTTTTACTGAGCCTAATTGAACAATTGCCTTCAGCTGTACCAATGACAAGGCTCTGGACTGTTATTAACCAATGAAAGGCATATCATGCTGTGAATGTCAGGTCTTAAAGGGGCGGGGCTCAGATTCCCTACCCACTGTTTTGCCACAAGTTTGTTCGCGCCTAATAACTGTATTCACTTATTGAAACGCTGTTTACTAAAACCACAACTGTGTGTTGGCTTGTTGAATATATACTATTTTTTGCAGGGTGTTGTAAGAAGTTGTCTTCTAGAATAGAGTCCTACATGTTAAATATTATAAAGAGAAAATGTTTATTTCTCAACACTGTAGCGACTGCTAGCGAGGCAAGGCACAGACAAGGCCGACAACCAGAGTGTGAGGCCCCAAAAAGGTGTTATATTAGGTCACAAAAGTCAGTAAATTGGTGGTTAAATTCAGGGGAAAGGGAGGGTCTTCAGGGCAGAGGAGGAGCGCTGGGGTCCCTCAGTCGGCTGCAGGCGTCGTCTTCCTCAGACTCCGTGAAAAGATTTTAGGAGCTAAGCCAGAGCATGTCAATATAGTGGGAGACTCTCCCTACTGAGCTGTTGTGGGGAGTGAGCCAATTAGGGCAAAAGTAATCCGGTGTTCCCCATCCCAGGTTAAGTGGCTGCCTGATGAACTAATGAAGCCCTGGGAGCTGTCCACAGTGGAGCGTGGACCAGCGGTGCTGAAGGCCCGGGGAGGTCGGTGGGCGCTGAATCTTCCTTCTGTGAGGGAAGGTGACCCCTGCCGGTGTTACCGGGGAGCCTGCAGGGTTGGGGACTACCATCCCTGCACCACAACACGTAGAGAGAAAAGGGGCAATGGTATTCATCAGGAAATATATTGTAATGTCAAAAGACACTACATGTCATTGCATCTGTATATATACATTCCCGGATTTTAAAATTCAGTACAGTCATATGTCTGCTTAAGTAAATCTTTTAAAATGCAAGGAATTAATCAATCTAAAATAAATCACGATGCATTTCCTTTGTTCTTTGAAATTTAAGTGTTTCCTACTAAGAAAGTAAGATTTCTCCTCACAGGCCTCACATGTTGATAATACGTACTTATACGTATTATAATGCATTTGAAAGAATATACTCAGTTATATAAAAATTTGACCCAAAAATATTAACGTACAGAAGATTACTTAAACAGAGGTGTTTAAATGTACTTGTATGTTGTTTTTTGTATTTTAATTTTCTTTATTTAGTTATTTTTTAAAATTTAATAAATAACACATAGCAGTTGAGGTGAGATTGAGAGGGACAAACAGACAGAGGATGGGGGCACAATCAGCACAGTTCCCATTCACTTCTACAAATAGCCAGTGACTTTTATCACTCAGACTGCGACTGTACTTTTTATGCAGTGACAGTGACAGTCAAGGCACACTGACACAATACATATCTCCTGCAGAAATGAAATTCACATATTAATTTCAAGTACTCCTCTTTGGTGTGTGTCGCTTGCTCAGGAGAAATGGAGGGTTAACATAGATAGGTAAATGCCACGACTCATCGTTACTGGCCACTTCATATCAAACACGAGGGGTAGCCGAGAGGTGCAAAACCACTCCATTCCGCAGTAGACCTCTATTCTTCCTTTGTACTTACAAATTTTTTTGGAAGATTTTGTCCAAAAAGAAAGGTTCAGTTAAATTAAATGAACTTGATACTGATTCAGTATTTTCCCTTATGGTCATGACATTGCATTTCATCTGCAGTGCATTTGCCGAGAGATATGGTGACTCCAGTGTTTATCCAATATTTGCTACAGGCTGGTTTGTCGATCAAAACTATCTGGGCCGTGATCTGATATATAAAGCCTTTCTCCACACATCTGAGTTTGATAGGTCTGAAATATGTATTTGGTATTTTTGTGTATTCTCAACCTGGCACTTTCCAACTCGGTCTCAAACACAAAATGGCGAATGCCTGAAAATTGCGGTTGCCGCAATGTGATGAATTGCAACATGGCTTGAAAACAGTATTGAAGCAGTATTTTGGGTGAACAGAAGGGTTTTCCCACTCAAGGTGCCAGGTCGGATTTCCCCAAAGAGTATCGGGACTAATGGCATCGTCTGGAAAGGAGGGGAAGCCACTGAACAAGTGTAATGAAGACCCCCCCCCCCCCCAAGCCTGCCGCTAAGGCCTGATTTATGGAGGGGAGTATGTGCCTGGTAGACAAGTTTCCCAGCTGCTCAGCCCTTACCTGATTCATTTAAGTAATTTCCCTGATTGATTGCTGCTTGTAAATTCTCAGGCGCTGGACCCAAGAGAATGATGCTGCCAGGGTGGAGTTTTTCTGGCTCCATGTGACGTGAAGGACAGTCTCGCACCGTCTAAAGTCATCTGAGTTTCTTCTCAGGGGAGTCTTCAGGAGGAAGTATTATATTTCTGCTTATGTTTACTTATGATGGAACACAGGATTATTGTTGTTACAGATGGAGTAGTTTATTTCACTGAAGCATTATAACAAGTTAAATTTTATGTTGTGGAGGTTATGAGCTTAATTTTTTAATTTTCTAGTTTAAGTAAGTTGACAAGGCACAGATTCTGATTCAGTGATACAAGAGCTTGTTTTTTACAGTAGTCGTATTTTGGGTACTTGACAACTAGACCATCTTGGCCACTATGTACCTTCACCACTGTACTCCAAGGGTGTGTTCATCTGCACCTCATCACTATGATCATCATAATCATCATTATCACAGTTCATTAACTGTTCCATCATTATAAGTTACCCGGTGTTCTTTGCCATGATATGACCATATGCTTGGAAAAGGAAAGGAAAATATCAATTTATTAACAGGATATGAAGGAAACTCATCAGCTCAACAGTGAGCTGCTTTATGATGACATTACAGTGCAGTGGTGGCGTCATATTTTCCCACTGTTCTTGCATTCTCTGGTCTTCTCGGAAGTGTCCTGAACACTGTCTGGATGACAAATTACTGTTTTTTGGAACTGAAACATTGCAGATGTTGAATTTCATTGGAGAAAATACATCAGTACAAAGCAGACCCAGGTAACAGAATGTTATCATAATATTTCTGCAAGACCTCGGTGCTACAATGGGGCAGCTGGTAAGTGGGGATTGGCAGAGCGATCCAGAATGTCCCTCTCCAGTGCTCACAGGCATGAACACTCAGTGAGGATTGATTGCTATGCTATTGAATTCATATTATTGGTCAAACTTAGCTTTTGGCAAAAACCCTGCTAACCCCCCCTAATCTAATGGCTCTACCCCCTAAACTCTAACCCCTAAAACCTACAGCTTTAGATAAATAAACAACAGAGCACTACGCCAAGCCTCTGGGGGAAAGAGCTCTATAAAATCACTCTTTACATACCCACGGGAGGGGAAAGGTCAAAGGCTGACATTGACACTAATGCAGTGATCGATACCTTGTCCGTGTGCTGACTCACCCCTGTGCTCTCCGCATCTTCAGCCACGTCTTGGATGATTCCATACAGCCGTAAACCTCATCTTAATTTCGGAGGTCACCTAAGTGCAATGAAAGATGCTCCCGCCAACGTTAGATGATTCCATCACCCTGTGACAAATAATCCAAGTGTCTGATTCGGACAACATTATTACATTGCATGCGGACAACATTATTACATTTCTGCAGTGATTGTGTTTGGCCAGTTCCAAATTGAACATCACTGCAAGTAAACAATCCGAGCTTGAGTTGTAGAAAGGGCCTACAGCACAGTTGCAGTGCATAAACAACTAGTATTTATTCATGTAATATTAAAATGAACGCAACCTCAAAGACAAAAGTAATCTATCCATTCTATGAATACATTCCAGTGCCCCCCCCAGATTCATGAAGTTCCCTTTTGTTTTCTGCGATTGAGGCTGCATTTATTTTCAAGTGTTCAATGCTGGCTGCTGAAGAAGCAGCTTCGCTTAGGAGAAGATGATGATCATTTTGCATCTCGCCTGTGCTTTTCTGCATCAGCAAAGATAAAAACAAGGTTACCATTGGATTTAATTAAATCACAGGTAATAAAAAAAAAAATGCAATTAATTAAATAAATTTCCCTTACTTCTCCATCCTTTAAAATTAAAGACCAACACATAATGTACGTGCTGTTTGTAATGGGTGGGGAAATAATAATAATAATACACAAATGATCTAATGACAGCCCAGCCCAACCACCCGTTGGCAATGGGAATGAAAGGAAAACTGTGTTTGCAAACAGCGTCTCTCATTCGCAACATCTTCTAGGCCCACAAGGTGTGATTTGTCCAAAATCTAAAAAGGTTAGTGGTCAAAAAGCCATAATAGTTCTATATAATATCCTCTGACACCCTTCATTGTTCCTCAAAAAACCCAAAAAACAGGAAGACTTCAGCAAGTAGATAAGGCCCACAAATCATTGGTTTAAACAAAAACAATACTGCGATGAGAATGTTACATTTGCCTGTATCTAACCTAAAGCCAGCCTAGTCTGTGACAAATAAGAAAGAAAAAAAGAACCTCTTTTACTCAATCAGCTATTAGGCTCTATACAAATTTGATTTGACACGTGTTTGAAACCTCTTATATACCGATGCTGGACAAGCAGGGAAGTCGATGCACACTAAATCACAGAGCCATAAATTTGGGCCCTTGTTCCATATGTAAAGGATATGTGAAAGTGTAACCACTTTCACCTTTACTTTCCACCTTTGAAGAAGCTTTAAAGAAAACTTCTTCAGTTTATGTGCTTTCCAGGCTCACAACTTAAACAAAAATTTGTTCAAGACCGCTTTCAAATTCGGCCAAAAAATCTATGAAAAAGGAAATCAATTGGATGAAAATAAGTCAAAGTGTGAACATGAAGAACGGTAAGTCTGAACCAGGTGAGGAGGGAATGGATCCAGTCAGGCCCAATTGTAACATGATTTGCATGTTATTATAACAGACAGTGCCAGGCACACTGGTTCCATTATCTCAGAAGCGGCAGCCTTCCTGGGCTTTTCACGCTTGACAGTGTCTACCAAGAACAGCTCGATTTGGAACATGATTTGCATGTAACTCTGGTTCGCGCGTTCTAAAAAAACCCCAGTGCATGTGTTTCTCCTGGACAGCCACACGGCACTTGCTCACTGCAGTGGGCTCTGCGGCTCCATCTCCGGGTGTTCACTTGTGGTGCTGGCATATTTTGTTTTTCCTTCCCTTCATGTTTCTACACAGGATTCACAGTGAGCCAGCAGGGACTTTTGGGGGGAGGGGGGAGTAGTGCGAAAGAGAAAGGGAAGGCATTTTCGCCTATTGATTCTATAGGATCGCCCTTGGATGTTGGGCCCTGGCAGAAAAGTGCTGCATGCGGTTGTGTGTGAGCAGCATCACAAATCAGGAGGCAGAGCGAGGGAATGGAGGCGGGTGGGGGCGACAGGGGAAGGGGGAGGGGGGGTTGAGGGACAGAGAGGGAGAGCTAAGGGAGGGAGGAAGAGAGAGAGAGAGAGAGAGAGAGAGAGAGAGAGAGAGAGAGAGAGCATGTGCATGGGAGAGCGAGTCCTGCTGCAGTGAAAAAGAGTCAGGGGAGGACTGCAGTTTCTGAGGCTGATGGGAGAAAAATCAGGGGACGTTACCACGGCGCTTTAATATTTAGCCCTAAGTGCCTCGCTATTGAATGGGTCGGCCCATCACAGAGAATAGGACCAAGGACATCACCCTGGTAAGCGTGGCACGCTGCTTTCTTTAACTCTTTCAGCAAAGGGTGGGGTGAGGATGGTGTACACAGTTGACCCCATTGTGGAGGGTCGCATGATGGAGGAAGTGAGTTTAGGGGTTTTGATTACTTTTCTCTGTAGCGATGCTTTTTTAAGGTTTGCCTTTGTCATACATTTTTTAAATGATTTATATAATTTCTCATGTCTAAAGGGATGTCCTAGCCTTCCTGTATTTGTGGATGGCCTCTTTTTCTGCTCAAGAGCATCTTAAAACGTGCAGAGGCAGTCCTCTGACAGCTGGTCTCCGCACCAACGAGGCAGGAGACTCCCTCTGGGATAGGAAGAGTAACTGGCGGCTGGAGAACCCCGCTGTTTCAGCAGGATCTCCATCACCATCCCGTCTCCAGATAAGATAGTCACAGTGCTGAGCATATTGGGGAGGGGGGAAGGGGGAAGCCCAGAGATGCTTTGTTGTCAGCATCCCAAATTCTTCTTATTGCACGAAGGGATGCAGCCAAGGGCAAACCCACTTGCTGACGTAACATTTCTAACACTCAAGAGTTTGTGGGCCTCCATTGTTACACTATAAATCTAAAGATACTACTGGGATAATTTAATGGATCAATATGTGTCTATATTTTACCTATAGGGTACTGTATATATCATGCATGTGAGGAGATGATGTTGTCTGAGGCATCTCCACGTTTCCATTAGTGATGCACACTCTTAACTTGTTAGGTACACCAGCCCATTCACAAAAATGGATCACAACAGACATTATTTTAGAAACGGCACCTGTCCTAGGAACTTTTTTCAGAAATGAAAGTTTCTAGAATTTAACAAGAACGGAGCGACAATCAAAAAGATACATTCAACAGCAATCCCGTGGGGAAAAAAACAGTTTGTTGATGAGAGAGTTGGAAGGAGAATAGCAAGGATTGTGTGCGCTAGTACAGTACAGCACCATGAGCAGAACGGTCCCGGAACACACTACTCGTCGGCCCTTGTCACGGATGGACTGTTGTAGCAGATGACAAGATCCAGTCGGCCTGCAATCATCAACTCTGGACATACGGTCCCAATTAAACCCAATAGAGCATCTTTGGGATGAGATGGAACGGGCTGTTCAGAGCATGAATGTACCATGGTCCAATCTGTATTCTGATGCCATCCTGTCAGCATGGACTAAAATGGACTAAATGACAACTTGTGGAATCCATGCTCTGAAGAATTCTGGAGGAAAATGGGGGCCCCACCGCCTACTAGATGGGGGTACCTAAACAGACCAAAGTTTATGAGCATGGCTTCTCCTCATTCAGTCTGGAGCCCTCCGCCTGATAGTATTGAACATGCGCAGCCATTAGCCTTCGGTCGTGAACATGATCACGTGATACACACAGGATTTGTTTGAAGTGGCCTCCTAAAAAGACCTTAAACTAGTGCAAGTTTCTGCACCATTTGTTTGTTTCTTTTTTGTTTTTTTGCATAACTTAATTTAACGGTACAGCCATTGAAGCAAAGTAAAATGTGGGACGGTAATGCTAAGAATAGTCAATGTCATCCCTGGTCTATTTTCATCAACAAGATTTATCAGTGTAGTTTATCAGTTGTAATCTGTAGAGCAAGGTTTAATTTCATAATAATTTACTCTCTTCATAGAATGTACACGGTGAGTTGAAAATCAATCCGTTTCATCTTTTGAATTTCATCAAGCAAATAGTGAAGCCAAGCAATGTTTTCCGCAACGCTTTTCATAAACAGATTGTATTCAATCTCTACCAGCATATCATGATAAGCTAAGGAGAAACAATGTGAAATAGAACGGCACTAACTGCGATTTCCAGGAAAGGGACGGTAGATTTAAAAAAATCACAGACTACTATATTTTCTCACATAGCCTTTTTTAGAAGAGACAGGGGTTCCCCTGCCAAGTATCAAGGAAATCCGATCGGAGCAGGGGGTGTACATGCTTATTCGAAGGGGACACTGTTTGGCACAGATGTCATGCGGTCAGAAGATTGGTGTACCACCAGTCACAGCCCATATGACTGTACCCAGCATAAGCTGATTCAGTGCCTTGAGTGTCTACTTGGCACTAGCTAATGTCAATCGCCCTAGCTCATTTCCAAGTCCACACATCAAGTAAGTCATTGGAAAAATGAATAGTAATAGACATAGCACGAGAGAAAAATATTTACCTTTAGCTTATACATGTATAATGTACACAAATAAGTTATAATTTTTATGCCTAGATGATATATGATTATCTGGCATAAACTGTGCAGGGAGACATCCCCCTCAAGAAAGAGGCTATTTAATGTTACCTGTGTCACCATTCACAGAAAAAATTTTATGCGTTTAACATTTAACATTTAAAATTGAATTACAGATTGACATTGTGTCCAATACAGACTGGTTAAGCCAGTCTTTTTCCAGCCATGTAACCCAATTTTGTTAAATGTCCGTGCTTGCCCATTTGATCAGTACCGCGAAATTGCCTGTCCTCTAAACGGAGACGGATTGTTTCTGACCCAATCTTCGAAAAAAGGAGACGAAAGAACCCTTTAAAGTTAGCTGCATATGTTTTGCTAGCCCTTAAAGGAGTGTCTATCGCAGCTGTCATTTTTGACAATGCTTGGGCTCCATGGAAAGGAACTGTGTGACTGCAATAAACTATTCAGAGTTTATAACGTGCAAGATTTTTATTCTCTCTGACTATTAGCTCTACCATTGAAACATGCGGGCACGCTGTGAATCTCTGAGCTCAGCACGGACAACAAATGGGTGCTCAGAATGTGTGTTAAACAGCGACTTTCCATGGCTCACAGCATCACACAGATCTCTGTTTATCCTTCAGTTTAATCATCTTAATATTGATTTTTAAGTACCCAATTCGGTTCAGAATGAAGTCTGTTTTAGCTTTTCCTAATGATGAATGCATAGTACTTCTTTAAACCAAGTGGCTGATGTTGCTGTCCCGGCTCATGCTTCTGTGCCAGACACAATCCCAGGTCAACCACGGGAGCAGAATGAACGTATCTCCTGAGTAAGTCCAGGCCGGGCAGGGAAACTCTCTTGAACGTGTCCAGGCCAAGCATGGGGCCAATCTCCTGACCGTATCCACTGAAGTCAGCCTCCGCAATTCTCAAAATCACCAGCAGCCTAACCTAGCACTTAATTATTGAAAGGAACCCAAGCCATCTATCCACATTCTAACAGAGTTAAACAATATGCATAAAATAAGGCATATTAGTAGTGCATTTAAGCTTTCATAACTGTACAATACACTGTTACACAAAGATACAGAATACACATTAGCCTTCATAATTGTAAATTAAATCCAGGATGAGTAATGAGACGTTGATAAATTTTGTGGTTACAATTTAAAACGTCTTTAAAAATCTTGCTTGTCTTTTATTCTGTTATAGAATCTATTGGATCTCTTATCTGCAGTTTTTCTTTTCCTGTGTTTGTTTCCTGCTCTATCAAAGCCAGAGTACAGATTGTGTCACTCTTTTTGGTAGCATGATTCAGCTGCCTGTCATGTCGCAGAGGGACATTTTTAAGTGTGACATAGAGCCTGCTGTAAATTACTTCAGCTTTCAGTTACAATAGGATCTCCTAGCCTTTGCTCCAAAGATAACACTTGAGTTTCTATCATCCTTTTGCAGGAGTCGCCATTGTTGAGGAAACAAGCTGTTATTTTGGGTGGCCCGTCCCATGACATCACAAATTACTCAGTCAGACTACGTGATGGATTTGAGCTTCTAGGGAGGAGTTTTTTCCCTCAGTGAACGTTGGTACATCAGAGGCAGGATTTTACTGTGCAATATGAGTTTTTGAAAGTTTAGTCCTGCCCCTACATTGCCACTGACAGGCCTTGTTTTCGGGATGGCTGACCCCCTGTCTCCTCATTGGTTTTGGGGTTAGCGTTTTCATATGTGTGCTCCCTGTTTCCCTTCTAAATGTGCCGTCCTGGGGGAACACTCAAACGACAGTGATGACCAGAGCAGTGCGAATCAATGTGCGAAGGTCACCTTCTTCCTGAGAGCGGTGCTAAGCAGGTGGGCCCAGAAGTGGAGGGAGAATTGGGCACCCAAGATGTGGTTTCCCGAGACAACCTGGAAAGCCACCTGCTTGTAGAATGGGTACCAGTGAGCTTCCAGGGTGGTTGTCCAACATCCAGGGAAACGGTATCATCACAGGGTCATTCTGTTCTCTCTGATTCCTATGTAATTTGTCACAAGGATCAGACATAATGGGGCTGGGTTTCACTGGAAACCAAGCACAAAAATAGCATATTGAAGTACTTCTGAGCACAATAATTTTGCCTACCAGTTTGACAGGCAAACTCTCAAGGTTAAGCCTACACTGTCTTTTTGTTTTCCAGGGGTTTAATCAGTTTTTATAAAAAGAGAAACACAGGATGTGGAGGGAAATTAATTGATTTATACGCCCCTTTGTACACCTTTTACATCAATGGATTTGCTGTGTGTGGATTTGGATTTGGATTTGTATGGTTGCTGGTCTTGCAACCAGAGTACACAGGAAGACGTTGAGATACAGCTGAGTCCCATGCCTCGGAGACTAGGTCTTAATGCTTATTAATTTAATTACACCCTTTTACAAGAAATGCTCAGCAGAAATGAAGAGGATTCGTGGTGGCCTGTGTGGCAGAGGCACTGAAAGCTTCAGCTTGGGCATTGCTGGGAGTAGAACTGCTAGCAAAGTCATCCCAATGGCACATCATTTTGATCTGGATCATTACACCACTACTTAGTCAACTTTCTTTGTGGCTCGGGAGTGATCATATTTTTTTGTAACAGGCTATTTTAGGGGGATGATGGAAGAGGTAAACCAGTTTTCTCAAATCCTATTATTAAATGGTAAATTATTCTTTCTAATTTACCCTCTAATTCAGTTCTCATTCAGTTCTGCTCTTCATCCTACTTTTACCCCTTCAGTGACTGAAAATTCTGGATTATTTTTTTCTGCTGCCATCATAAAATGTCCTGAGCAGATAAGAGATAGACAGTTCTCCTGCACATCATATTAAACTGTGGCCTCCAGTAGCTGTGTGTTTGAAACAGACACCACGGAGACAGTGAAGGGCTACTTCAACAATCCCCTCTTTCATATTATCTATATTTTTGAACACAGGAACCAGGAAGAGTGGTATTAATATGTTTTATTACTATTTCAATGTTTTGCATGAATGCTTAATTAGCAGGGCTGTTCGCCGATCAGGCATCTTCTAGTGGCCTTCACGTACATTTCCTCTGCCTTGTTAATTAGGGGAATAGTCTGCATGGATTCAGGAGTCAGAAGTCCCAGGAGTCAGCAGAGGTCAATTTCAAAGTGGAGAACTATCATGTTCAATCTTCACCTTACCAACTTACTTGAGATTTGAGGTTTTGCCATACAATGCCTTCATTTATTTCTTCCATCGAAACATAAGATTTGCTTTTATAGTTGGACTATTATCAGGAAAACGGCATAAGCAACAACATCTGTGGTCTGGAAGAAGTAGATGAGTGAAAATTGAATATATCTTATCTTATCTTATTATCTGTAAAATGGATCAATCTGTATTAAGAATGTACCTAGTTGAAAACATCTCGTGTTCTTTAGAGAGGTAGTCTTGACAGTCCAACATTGCATGATAGAGCCGATCGTATTGATTTTAGTAGCAAAAAAGCGAGAGCCTTGTTAAAAGTAAACAGTCCTTAGCTACGACCAGAAATTGTTCTTTCAACTTCCTGCTCCATTTTAAAAAAATAACCAACCTCTTATGCCTTCTTTTAACACCTGCATGCAAGATACCATGAACCATCACACGTATTATTACAAGCCTATTTATATCCCATTCTCCGATAAGAGTCTCATTTCCCCAGAGCCCTGTTGCTCTGAGATGTCCGAGCGCAGTACATCAGTGATGTGCTTTAATGTCAGACAGTCCACCAAGATAATATCTTGTTGCTACTGATGACAGTTTGTGACTGCAAAGTCATAGATTAAGAAGCGGGATTGTCGTGTGTCCAAATCCCAGAAAGGGATCACGCCATTTCTGCGTTATATGTTGTTGTAAAAATCTCTGTGCTTGATGTGGGGATGCTTCATGGTGTTTGCATGGTCAGGTTATCAGATCTTGTGGGGCAAACAGAAATGTATTTCTGTGTATGCAAGAACTTACTTCTCCGACTTTACAAACTACAAGGTCGTAAAAAAGCAGCATAGCAGCACATGCATATCACCGGCAGTAATTTGTTTTATATAATTACTGGGGGGGGGTTTGGTGTTACATAAAGGCCTTTTGGGGCGGTGCTAACAGCCTGTGAAGGAGAGGGTTGGGGTGGGGGCATACTTGCTCAGCATGAGATGCCCCTCACAAATAAAAGAATATCCAGCCTTTTCCTTTTTCATCCCAGCCCTTAGAGTGACCCACACAAAACAAGCCCAGTAGTAGAAGACACATGACCAGACAGTAAAATGTTTGTTAAGCTCAACATGCAAACAAAGATAACAGAGGAATGTCAATAATAAAACCCAGGGCTTAGGGCTGCCTCCCTAATTCTCCAATCATCCAGAGGAGTCTGGCTGATCTCAGCTTGCCCACAACCATCTTTTATTTATTGGTTACAGTCGAAAGGACACGGTATATTTATTATTTTGTATTTATTTATTTATTTTTGTTAATTTGTTGATTTTGAAAATCTAAACAAAAACTACCTTATAATTTAATGAGGAAACTTCATGTTCCCTTTTCAGTAGGTTGTACAGTAAATACTAAAAAGATGAAAAAGGAATCATATAGAACACAGCCATGTTGGTGTATGTCCATTAGTGCATGTTCTATCATTACAACAATTAGGGCTG
Organism: Hiodon alosoides; assembly: GCA_025775065.1. Lineage (NCBI taxonomy): Eukaryota > Metazoa > Chordata > Actinopteri > Hiodontiformes > Hiodontidae > Hiodon > Hiodon alosoides. The sequence continues at coordinate 14,925 of JAOYSI010035337.1, forward strand.
ACAGTGTCTCTCAGACAGAGATCCAAAGTTGGTTTGAACCTGATGTCTCTACGCAGCGGACGAATGATTAGACCAACGTGCATCTGCGTGACATCCATGTATTGTAACCATGACTGTGAGTGAGACCACATGACAGTGTGCTGAGCTCCTGTGAAACCATTTTTGGCTGAGCTATTTTGTGAAGATTCCACATGATGCATGTTCCCAACCGTTGTTTGAAACAGAAACTTGGTCAACACTCGCTCGTACTTTTTTAGTTTTTGTTGCATCGCCTCCCTTATGCAACATCCACTTGCATAACACAAGTAAAGGTTATTTTGAAGCAGTATGTTTGCAACCAATTATCTTGTGAATTACAAAGAAAATTTACGAAGGCATTTATTTGTCTCTTGCATTATTAACACCCTCCATTACTGAATCCAGTGCACTCCACTGTTTCTCCACTGTCCGCAGGCACTGTGTGTGGTCTAGCCATCCAGGATGCAGTCGAACTTGTTCAAGAAAAAGCCTGAGGCCATGGTGGGGCCAGAGCCAACGGGATCCAGCAGCTTGACGGGGGCGCCTGCCCCGGTCCCCGCCATCTCCACCATGGCTGAAAACTCCACCGAGTCCGAGGGTCCCATCAACAAGAACGACGTCTTTGGCGACATCAAGAACAAGTTCCTCAATGAGATTGACAAGATTCCGTGTGAGTATCAGAAACTGACTAAGGTTGTAGCCAGGTAGCTGTGCATCTGAACAAATATAGGTTGTGGCTGAAACCACAACACACTGATATTCTAATAAAGCCTCCCTCCTGTTATCAATCTTTGGGGCACTAACAGCAATAATAACAGAGCCTTCTATGTAAATTAATTGATTTGAAAGTCTTGGGGCTTGGTAACCCCACCCTTGGCCAAAGTACCATTTTCGAGGGCAGTTTAACCCATCTGTCTCCAGTGCCTCCCTGGGCTCTCATCGCCATCACTGTGGTTGCGGCCCTTCTCATCCTCACCTGCTGCTTCTGCATCATCAAGAAGTGCTGCTGCAAGAAGAAGAACAAGAAGAAGGGCAAAAAGGGAAAGGGCGACATGGGCATGAAGAACATGAAGGGAGGCGAGGTACGGTGAACCCCAGGCCAAAGTGGGTGTGAAAAAAGCTGTTTCATTCATTCCTCAGAGCTCAGCAATGGATAGTTTATGATAATTACTGACTTTTACATTAAGAATCCCCACCAACTGATGCATTTAATTGCAACCTATTTATCATATTGGTAGTAGGCAGATGGCGATATGCAGAAAAAGGTTGACTTAATTTAGACTGCCTTGAATTCAATCAATTTGTTTAGATTTTTACGCTAAAACGTCACAGGCTCTCCAAAATGGACGCGTCCCAAAGCAGTTTGTTCAAAGCTTGACGTATAGAACAGGGATTAGCCTCAAGCTAGAACCTAATACCGATGACTGTTACCTAGTAATTTTTTCAGGTGATTTAAAATTCATAGGATATGAATGATTTAATGGATCATTTATGATGGATGGCAAAGCTCAGAAAAGTATTTCCTCCTTCCAATTTGTTCCTCCACTATTCCATTCTGTATATTTGAGAGATGTGAATCCTGTACTTCTTTGTGCTTCGGGAGACATGTGAAAAATGCTACACATGCAGAGAAAATGATGGGTGGGGATAATGTCATACTTTCAAACAGGAAGTTTGCCAGTACACACACACACACACACACACAGAAAGTTGCTGTGGAGAACTGGGCACCATGCAAAAGAATAATTCAAAAGGAAAATTGCATGCAGGACACCAAGTAAATTCATTAAATTGATGAGAATTAATAAATAAAAAAAATGTATGTACCATATTCCTACTTAAAGCTGTTTGTATTAGCTAGTGTGGGGGTAATTAAAAGCATCCTTAATTTTTCTCTTGAGAAATTTTTCTCTTGTTTCTGAATGACATATATATATATATAAATGGGCCATTTTTCAGCTGTCTCCCAAAGCGTTTTGACCACCTGTGTTGTATTTTCCTACTCTGGTTGTCTTGTGGGTTCAATCTCTCCCTCTCTCTCTGCTCTCCTTCTCCCGCTTTGTGTCTTTTGTTTGCACCGTTTGTTGTGACTGCCGTGGACCTCTTGGCTCTACGGTAGGTGGACGGCCCCCAGCAGGCCTCTGCGGCACATTGCAAGCTCAGGAGGGGGTGGGGTGGCGGCAACGATAGACGTGCAAGCTTAAGTGCTGCAGAGGGATAAGAGGCCCAGGGTGAACCACTCTGCTGCTTCTCGTTGCACTCGTTTGGTATGCCACACGCATTTCCATGTCTCAGAGATCTGAGGAGTGGCTGAAAATTGGGAATTAAAGAACCATCTAAGATTCAAAAAGGAGGGGGGGAAAAACCCTGCCTATCTCCAAGGTGTTATTGATGTTTTTTGTTGTTGTTGTTGTTGTTGTTATTTGAAAGACATGCATACACTGTTCAACACGAAAATCATCCTAAGATTGAAAGATTGGATGAAGGTACACAGGAGTGAGATGCAAGAACTCACTAACATGCATGTTTAAATGGCATGCTTGGTTGTTTGCTAAGACTTTTAAAGCTTTGCCTAAGCCAGATCTTCAAACAGGTTTCCGGCATGTTTAAACTGAAGCTGTCACCAGAAAACGTCATGAGACAATGTGCAAAAGCAAAAACACAGCTCTTGTCAAGCTGGCAGATGCTTTGGATCTACAACCTAATCCTTTCCATTTTGCTGGATTGTGAACTGCAAATATTTTATTTAGAAGTGTGCATGTCATCTAGCTCACAAATGAGGCTCTTGGCATCTATGTTACACCTCAGGAGAACACTTGAATAGAACTTTGAGGTCTGACAAAGCCGTCTGCCCCCTTGACAAACACCCAAGTGTGCCTACCAAGCAGGTACCCTGGGGAATGATCACTGAACTTGACTTGAGAATAGTTTCCCATGCTGACCTATAAGATGATTGCGTAGAGTTTATGCCCCTCTGTGGATTGTGGGGTGCATTGTGGAGGTTTTTGAAAGAGACATTTTTTTAAAGCATGCTTTCCTGATGTATGTTGACCCATGGCTGAAAGAGGCACCAAAAATGAATGACGTTTCGGCTTTCAAGAACTGTTGCACTGAGATGCATTACAACACATAACAAAGGAATCACCTGGTTTAACATTTCCATCCCAACATTTTAAAAATCAGACCATAATGATCACAATTCAAGAACCACAAATTGTTAATTATTTGTCTCGTGCGGACGTTGGTTTACATAAAAAAGATGTGCGGAGTTGGCTGACCATCTGTGCCACAATAACAGCTAGCTGCCACAATTACAGTTCCTGTGGGTTTGCTTACATATTGTTGGTTTAGGCTTCTCAACTAGGCTGATTGATATTTTCTTGGATAAAATTGATAGATTTATTCAATTCCAGATCCAATTAGCCATTATGACATGCTTTAGTTTAGCAAAAGATATTTTAAGAAAGACATTAATAGAAGCTCTTACATGACCACACAGGTGGCCCCGTGCTTCCATGACTCTGCCAGTTTCCTGACAGCCTGTGCTAGTACAGCTAGCTAGTACAGAGAAGACCATCGGCAATGGCATTTAAATATTTCCCTCACATGTTCAAAGCAGCCCATAGCTTTCATTAGCATTTTGATTGAACAACGTTCACAACTAGGAAATGAAATCACAGGCTTGCTTTATTTGTGTGGCACAGAAAAGTCAATGCATTCATTGCAGAAGGATTTTTCTCATACTGTAATTAATATGCAGCAGTTGCCCATAGTTGGTGCTGATACATCAGTGTTGATTTTATTTGAGTTTGTTCAACATATACTTCTTGCTGTGAAGAAAGAAATAGAGGAGGACCTTTGAAGATCACAGTATCACAGAGATGAAACGTAATACTTTAAGTGCCAGCACAGAAAATAGTGTACATCATAAAACAGCCAAACACTCCGTATGATGTCATGGTTGGGACGAGAGCTACACAACAGGATGTGCTAGACAGGCAGTGTGTATGCAGCAATAAGGATATATATCTCATTGTTCTCAAAAGGGGCAACTACACAAGCCCATTTCCAATGAGCAAGTTAGTATGAGAGAGCACTTCATAGCAGAATACAGCTCAGAGATTGAAGGGACCACGTCAAAAAATAGCCATAAGTTTCATGAAAGGTTTTCTAATAGGCCCCTGTGCAGAATGGTAAAACTTACGGTGCATCAAAAATGCATCACACAAGGAAATATAAATATCAAATTGCTGGCATCCATGGCTGAATGATTGTGCCTGCCACAGCATTCGGGTGCTTGGCTGTCATGTGAGCATTGGCCCAGGTGGGTGAGCTGGAGACAGGTGCTGTCAAAGGCCCTGGCCGGAAGGAGCCTGTGGTGGCGTGGTCACGGGGGCAACCACTGATGCAACCCCCCCACCCCCTCTGACCACCACAGAAACAACAGGATGATGATGACGATGAAGACGCAGAGACAGGGATAACTGGGGACGAGAAGGAGGAAGAGGAGAAAGAGCAGGAGAAACTCGGGAAGCTGCAGTTCTCCTTGGACTATGATTTCCAAGACAACAAGGTCAGTCCGGTCACTGCATCTGCCCCTCGCTGGAGTATGTAGTGATGTGTCATCAGGTCTGCCACCTTAAATTCCATAATAGGGACAGGGGAGATTTGATGTGATATGTAAGTCACAATTAAATCTGGGATAAACGCTTAACAAACAAAAAAATGGTTTATGAAACTGAGGAGTAAACCTAAAATGTTATTATATGAAGTTGAGCAACAGTTAGCATTATTAGGAAACACAGATGAATAAACAGTGGTACATTGCATCCTTTGAAAGTACTGTACTTTGTATTTCGTAAGTTTTTTGATCAAACTGGAATGATTGTGGTTGTAGATATAATGAAAAACCAAACAATAGGGCTCAGTTTCTGGTATACAATATGGTTAAAACACATAAAACAATCAGGGAATTTATCGCGGTTTATTTTGAAACAGAAAAGATGTGTGACATTCACTTGCAAAAATCCAGGGAAAAATTTTTTGGGGAGAAAAGATAACAAATGTATTATATTAGGTAAAGGTAGCATTCATGAATAGTAATCACAACATGTCAAAAATATCACAATGAATTTAAACTGTAACATTATGTTTGAGCATAAAATATGCATAGTAATTCAACAATGACCGATTGTAATGTTTGCCTAACTGGGTTGAAAACTGGGAAAACTGTAGAAATTATCCATAAATTTTTTTTAAATTTTTTTTTTAAATATACATATACTGTATATAAATATGATATATATAAAAAATAATGCAAACAACAAAACCAACTAAAAAATAGTGCCATGGCATCTGAGTGAGCAGTAATCTAGGGAAGGATAATCAATGCTCGAATACTGACCTTCCTTAAAGAAAACAGTGTCTTGAGTAAGAATCAAATTGGTTTTATACCAGAACAGTGCACGTCAGACCAAATGTACTCCCTACACATAACTGCTTCTTAAACTTCTTCAGAGTGGTGAAGGGGGCAAAGTCTAAGACATTATTAATTCAATGTACTCTGCAAACAAATGTTGTGATAAAATTGGCAACCAAAGGACAGAGTTCTTCACACAGGGGCGTGGAGTGAGACAGGGCTGCAGTCTGAACACTTTTCAGTCCAAGACTCAATCTACACGGGAATTAAATAAAATTCTTCCTCAATGCAGATGACCTGGTTCTGCTGTCGCCCACTGAACAGGGGCTACAGCAGAGCCTGTCACTGCTAGAACTGGGCATTGACAGTCAATCTGGACCAAGACCAGGGTCATGGTTTTCCAAAAAGCATGCAGAGCCGACTATTCAGTCCATAAAACATTTCAACAAATCCAATTCAACAGTGTTATCCAACCTATACGTATACTCCCTATACCAGGGAACACCTAGCACTGAAACATCAGCGTGGAAAAAATTGGACAATACAAATTTCAAAAAATCTAAAAATGATAGCATTAACAAAATTGCACAGTGCTACAGAACAACCCATCACTATCTCACTAGAGTAAAAGACCCCTAACAAAAAGGGAAGTTAACAATGTACAGACTCAGTGACAACAGCCTGGACAGCACACTGGGTCTACAGGGAAGATCATTCCTATAAAGCTAGATTACATGGAACCATTTTTTCTTAAGGTGTAGCTAATGCACCGTATGTCCAAGCAGATTCATGATTCGATATGTATTAATAAATATGCTTCATAGGAATTTATAGAAGTACTCATACAGCATTATGCAATTATTATAAAAACTACACAGGGTGTTCCTCTTCCAGAAAATTTATGAGGAAATGTAAACTATGTTTTTTAACAAAGCCTATGCAGCTGTTTTGTAAATGGCTTGATGAAACAAAGAAACTGCATTAGTGAAGCAGGTCCAGGTGTCTCGTTAATCAACAAAATGTGGAATACTAACTACCAGTGGCACCCTAGAGAGGTTGTGTACCTCATGACCCAAAGAACCTAGGCCTCATCCTGGGCCAAGCCACCTACTTCTCCCCTGGTGGGAGTGTTTATTAATATTAATCATAATTATTATCATCCTGTTACAGCAGCACTGTACATGTAAAAAAAAACCTGTTTGTATGTTATATATTTTAACAAAATGAGAACCCTGGGTCATTTACAGTGAATAAGCTTGGCTGTCGTTAATGAACTTGAATGGGTATCAGTCTGAAACAGTTACTGTTCAGGCTGCTCAGCTGCTACTCAGGCTCATGGCAGAAGTGAATGGGCCACAGATGCATTCTAGGATGTTGCAACTTTTACTTTGTTCATTATTTCTGGTAAATAGGAAAATTACTTGCTGCTAGCTATTTCGTTTACTGATAAACATCAAATGAAGGTGAGCAACAAGCTGTGGGCTGACAGCTAGGTGGGGAGGGTGAGGAAGGCCTGGGGGCTTCCTGTGTGTGTCCTCACTGACCAACTCTTTTGTTTTCTCCAGCTCACAGTTGGCATCCTCCAGGCAGCAGATCTCATCTCCATGGACACGGGCGGCACTTCCGACCCCTACGTCAAGGTCTTCCTCCTGCCTGACAAGAAGAAGAAGTTTGACACCAAGGTGCACAAGAAAACACTGAACCCTGTATTCAACGAAACCTTCGTCTTTAAGGTATTGCATCCATTTCAACCTTTGCCCATATCTGAAGCCATCTCCCATTTTACTTGCACAGAGTTTCTGAAACGAACTAATGTTTGCCATACTCACTCTGATTACGCCATAGTCACTGTGATTGTGGAATTGTAAATGTGATTGTAATTTATACTGCGCAGATGCACACTTAAATATACAGGAAAAGATACATTGACAGGTACACTTATACTTACAAGTACTTTTTTAGGTACATGTTCACTTACAGCTGCAAGTGCATTTACAAGATCAGGTACACTTATGGGTACAAGTATAAGTAAATGTACAGGCCTTGTCTAAACCATGACTGTCTTTCACTGCTGTACCGCTTTGATCCTTGGGGCAAGAACGTTAATGATTTTTATTCTACATCACGTCTAGAGTGTCTAACTGCCTGAAGTCATTACATGAGGTCATTTCCTTGATGAAATTTACAACGAATGATGAACACATTGCAGGAATGATGTTTGAAGAACACCATGGTGTGCTTTGGCTCTATTGTGACTAAACTGTTATTGTGAATTATGGTGCATGTATTAAAAACTCTCTACACTGACGTTCCAGTGAAGGCTCCTGGCTCCTGGTCCTGGGTAAAGTAACCGTCACCAGGGATTATTACTAAGGACAAGTTCACAGAGAGGGGTGTGATTGGAAAGGTGCACTGAAGGTCTAATTATTTTATTCTAGATATTTTTACAATTATAAAAATAAGTATATCTTCAAGTCTGTTTTATAACAGGCATTTACAGCATTAATCTATTCATATAGTTTTTGAATGGCAAGTAATGAAGATCATAAAAAAAGATCTTGCTGTGGAGATAATTTCAAAGTATGTATCATTGTCAATCAATCAATTTATTTTTATAAAGCGTTTTTCACATGTTTCTATGTCACAAGGACGCTTTACATACAGAGAAATACAATATGTCCCAGGCCTGACCTCCAAAAAGCATGCCAGTGGCAACAGTGGCAAGGAAAAACTCCCTAGGCTGGCAGGAAGTGGGGAGCCCATCCTCTGCTGGCCGGCACTAGGAGCTGAATTAAACTATCTAATGTCCATATTGTTTGATGCTCTCCAGTCGAGGAGTTCCAAGATATTGTAATATCCGGAGGAGACCATTGGGGGCCCAGATGGCTGGAGTCCAGTCTAATGGTCCACTGGTTGCTGTGGTGAAAGTGATGCAGTCCTGCATGATGCTCACGTGATTGCTCGAAAGAGAAAGATAGCGCATTGTTAATGGTTACCTTTGGAAGCAGGATGATCAGGTAATTTGAAAATGTTTAAAGTGAAACTTTGTGAGTGGTCACAGCTACATACAGCGGGTGAAATAAGTATTGAACACGTCAGCATTTTTCTCAGTAAATATATTTTCAAAGGTGCTATTGACATGAAATTTTCACCAGATGTTGGATGACGTGGTAAGACCACGTCTTTAGCTGATTCCCACCAGAGTACAGCTGTGGTGCCTGCAGACTGCACGCTTCCATCCCCCAGTCAGCTTTAACCCTTTTTGTGGGGCTGTGTAGCCTGAAGTGTGTAAAAAGAAGGGGGACTAATCACCCGGAGCCATTGAGCCAAGGCATTAGCAAAATTGCAGATTCCAAATTGGGGAGATAATGAAAAAATTATAGCTGATTAAAAATACATTTTTAAAACCTGCAATCTCTGGATCATTAGGCCCAGCCTAATAAATCAACTTTACCAACTGAGCTTATCCATATGTATTTGTTTTCACATAATGTGTGAATAACCACTAAAAGGCATTCAAAAAGTTTGGAATAAACTTCTCTTCTGTAAAAATCTGTCCATTAAAATCTGTATCTCGGAACCTCAAAGGATCTGAGGACCCACATCTCATTGCTGGTGATGCGTGTCTCCCCTAGGTTCCCTATCAGGAGCTGGGTGGAAAGACCCTGGTGTTGTCCGTTTACGACTTTGACCGGTTCTCCAAGCACGACATCATCGGAGAGGTGAAGATCCCTATGAATACGGTGGACCTGGGCCAGCCTCTGGAGGAGTGGAGGGATCTGGAAAGTGTCGAGAAAGAGGAAGTAAGAGCTGAAATACCTGTGTTTAATTGTTTATCAAAATGATTCTCCTGGACCTTCACTAGATTCCTCCGTCTTGTTAAGAACCACAGAATTGTAAAACATTATTAAAAACATGGTTATAAAATTACTACCGGTAATCTTGGTGGATATGTTAGTGTTGAAGATAATGAATGGATTAATAACTGTGTTCAAACATTACACTTACATTAAATTGCTAAAATATTGCTATCATCTCTCAACTCTATTTACTTGATATTCACTAACTCCAATTGAGGCATGCCAATTTAACTAGTACTTCATAGCAATGAGTTTTATTAATGTTGAACCTGTGACATTTCATGAATAATAAGAATGTTTATTTAACCTAATGAGGAGAATAACTATTGAAGTAAAGGTTCTGTCTTGTGAATCTGGCAGCAACACTAAGAAAAGTCATTTTTGTCCTACGCCGGAGAGAGAAATTAATTATGTAGTCAGATTTATTTTGTCTGTTTATATGTGCCTGTGTGTGCACCTCGACTCTATCCCCTGGTTTCACACAGCCAGAGAAGCTCGGAGACATCTGCATTTCACTCCGCTACGTCCCCACAGCCGGGAAACTCACCATCTGCATCCTAGAGGCCAAGAACCTAAAGAAGATGGACGTGGGTGGGCTTTCAGGTGCATACAGCAGCTGCAAACGGCCACATGTTTAATCCCAAAGTGAAATCTATTACATTTTAGTGGGCATGAAGCATGAGAAAGATTGAGATGGAATGACAAAGATGCAGGAAGCATATCTATGAATGCTGCACATGTAGAAATATTCATTCCTGCATCGGTCATGTATTTCTACTGGATAATAAAAAAAATAACGTACCAATTGCCGTCCACATTTCCACATCTGTGCCTTTGTGGAGCGCAAAGGGGATAGGAATGATGGAGTGGTATGTGCTACCTCTCCAGTTAGCTCTACCACTGTCTTATCTCAGGTACCCTCTTGGCTGGAATCCCTTGGGCCCTGTTAATGTTGGTATCAATGCCAGGACCTCATCACTTCTTTTTTTAATCATCATGCCTTCAACTTGACATGACCCTAGATAAAACTTTATGAAGAGTTTCTATTAAAAGTTTTCAGATTCAGGAACTTGACTCAAGCAAATATTTATATTTACGCTGTAAGTATACCTATTTTTCAATTTCCGCGTCTAATTTGTATTTTGCCAATTGTGTTAAGGCATCTTGGCTCATTGCTATTACCTCTGCCATGAGAAGATCCTAGTATCCTCACAGCCTGCATGAGAGGCTCAGTCGAGATTGGAGGAGAGGATGGCAGTGTTAGGAAGCTGGCTGGAGAGGCTTGAGAGAAGCCTGGGCGCTTTACCAATTATCCCCTGCCACTTTGCTCTCCCGGTCACAATGGACTGATGACATGAGCTGGAGTCAAGCTCCCACTCATAGGGCCCAGTCTGCGTTCGGGCAAGCACCTTCACCCACTGAGGCACTCACTGTTGGCTCACTTGTACAGATCCCTACGTGAAGATCCACCTGCTGCAGAATGGAAAAAGGCTGAAAAAGAAGAAGACCACGGTGAAGAAGAACACACTCAACCCCTACTACAACGAGTCTTTTAGCTTCGAGATCCCTCTGGAGCAAATGCAGGTATGAGACAACATCTGTAAACAAATATTGTAGGATGTAATTGTAAATAAACAGTTGTTTAATCCACTGCAAAGGGTCTCCACAGGATCTGATGCCATGTTTGCGTTTAACATAATCTTTCTCCTTGTACCCCAGAAAATCCAAGCTGTGGTCACAGTACTGGACTATGACAAGATCGGCAAAAATGATGCCATCGGCAAGATCTTCGTGGGCAGTAAGGCCACCGGGACGGAGCTGAGGCACTGGTCCGACATGCTAGCCAATCCGCGCCGCCCCATTGCCCAGTGGCACCCGCTCAAGCCCGAGGAGGAGGTTGACGCCCTCCTGGCAGCACTAGCCAGCAAGAAGTAACCTCACCTCGGCCGCCACCAACACTTCCATCTTCACCTACATTTACCGACTAATCAATTCCATACTACATGCTGCATGAACTTAGTGAATTTCCTCCACATACAGACACCCCAGCAAAACAACTGACAAGAAAAATACATTATTTATATTTCATTTATATGAACTAGAGAACAAGAAGAAGGTAACATATATGTTCGTAACCACATTGTGATTTGGATGTGGCGTTCTCGTTACCGTTTTTTTTGGCAGCCGAGGCCAGGCACAAATTTGGGCCTCTGCTGGAAAAGAATGTGGGGGGGGGGGGGGGTAATAGTAGAGAAGTTTGCATGCCATCTTGACCATGTCCCTCACCTTTAGAAAAGGCCAGCTGCAGAGCAGTCAAGGGCAACCGGCTCTGCAAAAAGTCATGCGGGCTTCTCTCATAAAATGTGTCAAGCATCCTACCTACCCCTATGGCGACCAGCTGTCTCATGGAACCACGGTATCACAAATTAAACTGCCAACATTTTGCCTTTTGCATTTTTCTCTTTTCAACAAATTTTCTCAGACAGAAATGTAAAAATCTATCTGCAAGCGTGTGATTTATTTACTCAAACCAAGGGGCGTCATCCAATGGATTTAGGAAAAAAATTAATCAGTTTTAGTAAGCAGTTTGTATACAATTCAATGACTATAGCCTTAAACTAAACCTTAGCGCTAAAACCTTGTATATTGCTTTAGGTGGCAGACACATGATGTAACAGGGCCAGTTACATCTTATAGTCATTCTTCAGTACGGGGGCTGAAAGGCACCTCCTGCAAATAGAGATCAGACATAACATTTGATAAGCAGAAAAATTGCTACTTTTGATTCTTTTGATTATTGTAGTATTCCTCTCCCATTGTATTGTTTTAAAAAAAAACTTGGACCTACAAACAAGACGCTTTCCAGCTCTTTACTGTACAACATTTACTAAGTCTACATTTTAAAAATGGATACTGAAATTGAAAAGCTTTAAAATTCTGTGCTTCAGTAAATCTTTTCTTGGATAAAAAATAAGGAATAAGAACTCTCCCAGCAGTTCGTACAGCTTAGATTCGCCTTTTTTGACATTAGTTAATTCATGATTATTTTGTTACAACCCTCTGAATTTTTTGGTTTATTTTTTATCAGAAAATCATTAAAAAAAAGTTTATATACATAAATTGCTGAGGTCAATTATATACCCCCCAAAAAGGCCCGTTGAATTTAGATCGGCTTTTTTTCTTTTTCACTTTTATACAGGACAGATTTTAAAACCTTGGCATTATTTATTTAACAAAAGACCCAATGTGCTCAGTTGGATGTTCAATCTAACTGAATGCATCCTTGTGTATAACATTTGGAACCACCTAAAGCCATTGCCTCCTGTGCAGTTCTTGCAAAAAATTAATGTAAAAAGTTTCAGCAAAAAGTAATGCATACTTCGGCAAAATCACTGTGTGATCACTTGGTCCTTAATCCTTTTGCTGTACAATTCCAAATGAATTAAGACAGTTTTGTCGTTGTGTGGTAGAGGCTCTGAAGGACATCGAAAACAATTTTGAAAATACTTCCATTACACAATGCAGTTTAATAGCTGGTACATTTCATGAATTACAAAGAAGTATTCGCTATGCTGAAAAACATTGACTGCAGTAATTGATACGCTCAGTCTTTCTGAAGAAGTTACTAGTGTTTAAATAATTTAAAATGCGTTTCACGAATATCAGGTAAAATATTTAACATATTATTGAAATGCCATTTGAATTATTATTTAATCTGACTAAATGAATCCTGTACTCCTGTTGCCATCAAAGATGTAGAAATACTACAATGGCCTACCTGCATTACACTATATACATATTGAGTCAATACTGATCTGAAGCAAGATGAGAGCAATTTTTCCTACAAGTGTGTGAGTGTGTTAGGATCAACAATGCGGGAAAAATATAATTTAACAGGCTTACCTTTCTGAGTTTTGTGTTTATATGTGTCATTTCAAATGCAGTCTACAGCCAGTAAATATTTTGAAGAACCCCTCACTTTTCCTTTTTTTAGAGCACCTATTTTGTTTTTTCTTGGCAGCTGCAATATAGGCCATGCTGGAATCGTTAAACATCAATAATTCTGTCATACAAATGGTCACAGTTCCAGAACATATTTAGATCATCTATAGATTGCATTGAATTTTGCTCCACCCGTTTTTTAAATGTGACACAAAAGCCAATATTCAAGCAATGACACAATCCATTGATGTGTAGTTTTTCCTATATATACATAGATCATATTTGTTAATATTGCATGTTTCTATACAATACTGTAAATAGCAGCATGTTTTAAATATGAAGCCAAAATTTTTTGTGTATGGGTGTCATTTGTCATTTTAATAATAAAATGGAGGGGAAAAAGATACACTGATTGTATATTTTCTAAATAAACAACAGCAAAAAAAAAAAAAAAAAAAAAAAAAAAAAAAATAAATTTCCCCAATAGGTACAGGAAAGAATGTAAAATATTGGTGTGAAATTTAAATATTTATAAAAAACTCATTTTAAAAAAAAAAAGTTAAAAACGGTGTTGTTTAGTGCTGTGCGTGAACCCATCTAGGATGATAATGTAGCCGCATGCTTGCAATCTTTATGTGAAGTTAAATGTGTTTTTATTTTTGACATTTTTTATTTATTTATAAATAAACGTTTTTCTGTTTGTTATAAAGGACGATACAAATTCCAGTCTACCTGTCCATTGGGGGTTCCAAGTTAAAGTAATAAGACATTCCATGAACCGACTATGGATCTGAAAAGATAAGCTATGCTTTTCAAACTCACAAATATGCTATTAGCTCGATGTCCGTAATCCTGAAGGATAAGGACAACAACATTTGTTCGCTACACTTCTGTCCTTCTTTGCATTCGACGTGTTTCACTTCTTTTCAAGACTCTACATTCTCTTTGTTGTTGATATAGACATCGTGTTTTTTTATTTGGTTTCACTACTGAGCGGTACATTAGCTGCGTGCTTCACCAAAATCTGCCGTACAATCGCTCTGATTTGCACTAGTATTCAACCTTGGTAAAGGAACTGCCATCTTACTGGGGCCACTGGACAAACACAACTGTCCAGATCAGGTTTCATACTGCCCCGATTTCCTTATAGCTTGGAGCCCCCTTTTGTTTATCCTTTTCTAAAGTTGTATTTTGTGTTGACTTACTCTGTTTCGCGTGCCACAGGTCGTGTTTCACAGCATTCGACTATATGATCTGTGTGTGAGAATGCGCGTGTGTGTACCGACTGTTGATTAAAATCAAAATAAAGCCATATGACTTGAGCACTGACACATTGGAGCTCAGCTGTGCAGAGTATAACTAAAGGAAACCACTTGTTTCTTTAATCCGTGAATAGCTTCTGCATCCTGCAGTTCCTTAGCAATCCTCTGTCTTTGCATTAAGGTTGACATCTGTTTATTTGTTTTTTTTTTAGCTCAATTTAACCAGTTGGCATACTGTGGCAAGCCCGGGGAATTCCCACAAGAAAAGGATCGGGAGCGGTCGTTCTTTTCCGTGCAAAGACTTTTATTTTGGCACCTTCGGCCGCAAAATGAAATCACTGAAA
>JAOYSI010035348.1:12840-26924 GCA_025775065.1 Hiodon alosoides
ACCCCAAGTAACTCCCATGACCCCAAGTAACTCCCATGACCGCAATTAACTCCCATGACCCCAAGTAACTCCCATGACCCCAAGTAACTCCCACGACTGCAATTAACTCCCATGACCCCAAGTAACTCCCATGACCCCAAGTAACTCCCACGACTGCAATTAACTCCCAAGACCCCAATTAACTCCCATGACCCCATGTAACTCACATGACCCCAAGTAACTCACATGACCCCAAGTAACTCCCATGACCGCAATTAACTCCCATGACCCCAAGTAACTCCCATGACCCCAAGTAACTCCCACGACTGCAATTAACTCCCATGACCCCAAGTTACTCCCATGACCCCAAGTTACTCCCATGACTGCAAATAAAATAAATAAGTCCACTTAAAGTCTTATTGTTGGGACCAAGAAGTGTCTTTATTCAAACAGGATTTAGTATCTACATATAAGATGCACCCAAAGAAAGCAGCATAATGAGTTAACTTGAGATAAATCATTGATTTACACAAAAAGGAACTCCATTGACCTTTTGATTGGAGATGTTTTGGTAGGCAGAAGTTCTCCTGATGGTTTTTTAGCAGGTGTTACTGGCGCCGAGTTCGTAATATTAACAAAGGAGTAAAACTGTTATAGCTTTGTCTCTCGGTATCAAAAAATTCCACCCATTATTTACATTATTTACTTTTTTAAAATAATAAAAGCACTTGCTATGCAAGTTGTATGCGGACATATGCTAAATATGAAGACTCATGCACTTTAAAACATAAAATGCGTCAAAATATGCACATTTAAAAATGAGATTCATTCAGTGATTGGATTAGACTAACTTGTCCAAACCTGTGTGTACAATCATCGCGGTTGTCTGAGTGACTCCGGTTATAAAACTAGGATTCATTTCTTCTGAAAAGCCCAGAAGGAAAGGCATTCGGAGACAAGCGTGGAGTTTACAGGGTGAAGAGTTTGTTGAGCGCTGTTTATCGGTTGTGATTGTGTAAGAGGATTTCCAGAGCCTTTAGCTTCATCTTCCATGAACGGCTCGGTGAGTGACAGTGTGGTCTTTAGACCCCGCCCACCTGCTCCCCACAAGGTGGAATTTTGAGTTTTTAAAACTCAAATCAGTCTTTGGATTCTGATTGGATATCCTCATAATTTTCATCACGATCATCCTGCTATGGTCCAGTTCTGGTACTGTGTGCAGCATAGGGTTACAGCATGGCTTACAGGTCCAAACTCTCTTCCATTCAATCACATCTTAATTTACCAGACGTTGGTTTTATCAGTTCTGGCCACTTCTTCTTTGTGGTAGATGAGCCCCAAATCTGACTTTGTTGTGGTCTTTAAATGACGTCTGTACACCCTGTACTGAAATTTAAACACAGAGAAGATAGCCTGCTGCTTTTTTTATTTATTAACATTATTTAACTTATCTTCGGTTTGTAAATATTTATTTTATAATGATCTCATGTGCTCTAATGGTCTTGGAACTAAATTGTAACGCAAGAATTTGTTTTAGAGAATTGCTGGACAGAAATCTGGGCTTCAGAGATCTGTTATGGTGAAGCATTCATTCTTGTTCGAGGCTCTTGTTGGAGGCTCTTGTTGGAGGCTCTGGTGTGGGGCTCGTTTATTTGATACCTATTGCCTTGCAGCTATTTTGTGATTTCTTGAAGAGCTGACGATTAGTACCTGAACTATTTCATTTTTCATTAGATTCTACCGTCGGTTGGGGAAAGCAGGTTAAATATTTATTTCCTTTTTAAAAATTCTGTTTTATTGAATAGCCAATAATTTTATAATATATGATGAATAAACATAAGGCATTCAGCATTCAAAGATATAAAATATTTTATGTATTTTATGATTTATTGTAAAGATGTATATTTTAATCAGTCTTAAAACATTGCAAACCTTTCTTAAAGCTGCGGTCGGTTAAGATAGCAGAATTGAAGATTGAATTAAAACTGTTCTGTAAACAAAGTCGAATTAGACTGTATAATTATGGGATGGAGCTCATACTTCTTGTACAGGGGAGGCATTACCATTTATTTGGGGTCCCAAAAAAAAATCATAACCTACAGAGCCTCAATTAATTTCAGTTTAGCCTGAAGAAGAATATGCTGTGATAGACTCATTTTTCCTGGGATTAGGGTCAACTCAAAACCTCTTCAAATTGCTCAATTCTTTACAGAAGGTGTAGGCCCAGAGAGCAACAGAAAACAGCGCATTAATGCAAAGTAATAATTGATTTCTCGAAGGGAAACTTAAGGAAATGTGTCCATAGAAACAATTTGTCGTTTTTGATTCCAATTGATCAAGATTCCATGTGCATTAGCTGGGGCACCGCGCCTGTAAAGACATGCAGTTTCCGGAAACTTTAATTTAACTTTAAATTGAATTTAGCCAACTTTACACACGTTGTTTAATTTGCCTTTTACATTGTGCAATACTGGAGTAGGACTGTATTATTTTCAGCAGAAATAAGAGGCTGTATATCATTGATTATGACCTCCAGATGTGTTTGTGTTTCATAAACACATTCTTGATGTTTGTTTGAATGGAAACTACACTTTGAAATAAATTTACAAAATTGCTCATAGCACATAGCATTGTGATTCTAAACACTGTGTTCTCCAACAAGACTGATACAATGAAACAAGCATGACATTTTGTAGGTGTGATTATTAAAACAATGTGAAAAGTTTACGGGACAAATTCTTCACATTTTTGTAGCTTTTATGGATTTAACTGAAACGGAAAATAAAATTGACAGTGTTCATTTGCCTTCTCAGATATTTTCAATCATCTTCACATGACAACATTAAATCAGGACAAAAAGTTCCAATACTAATGAAACAAAAAATACTAGAGAAAGCTTAAATAAAATTAACTAAGTAAATCAAAACAAATGTATGGAGAATCTCTACATTCGGTCTGCTTGCTTGGGATGCCATTTGGCCTACAGTGAACTACCAGAAAACAGTAGAAGGGTAAAAGATATATTCAGGTTTTCTTCCTGAGAGATTCAAGTCGATATTCACACTGACAGGTAAATCAATTCACCGCGTTGTCAGAGTGAACACATAATAGGTCACTAATAATAGGTAAGACACACTTATACTTTATTTATAATCAAATTTAGTTTAGCTTTATTTTCAATCGTTCAGTGGGAATGAAAAATGTCTCGGTCATTTGTAAATGTTTTCATATACGTTGTGTAGGATGTTAAAAAATGACTAAGTGAGAATGTGTGAAAAGGGTGAACAGGATGTATGCAGTTGTGTTAATGTTAATCCTCACACCCCCACAACTGATCACACCATGTAGATTTCTGTGCCAATAATACAACAAAACCTAATGTACAGTATTTTATAAATATTTTCCTATACTGTAGTATACAGTTTTGTGAATTATATACCATTCTGTCAAGTTTTTTTATTGTTGTTGAGCACTTGTATGCTAATAAGAAGTCTAAGCACATGTCATTTTGCAATAATAGTGTAGTTTAACTAAAGGAACTTATCTTCCAGGAGTCCCAGTATATATTGTGTCTATAAATGCATGCAGTTCTTCCATCAGAGTTGTAACAACACGAGAGAGAAAGAAAGCAAGAGAGAGAGAGAGATCGAGGGAGGGAGAGAGAGAGAGGGAGGGAGAGAAAGAGGGAGGGAGAGAGAGAGAGAGATGGAAAACGTTATTCAAAGACTATTAAGATGGTATTTTGATGCAAATACTGATCTGTATTACTTGATGTGAATAGGCTATTGTTCAGCATGCATTTTTAAGTAAAGAAAGAGATGAATAAATGAATTAATACATGAACAAGACTGCGTTTTCGTCAATTAAAAGGGATGGACTGTGAAGGCATGGGTTGGCTACGGTGAATTCAACAGATATGACACGTCTCGCACCTATGATGTATTCACTTGTCAGTAAATAAGTGTTGTACGTGCTGCAAAAGAGCATTTTGGACTTTTTATTTATGTTATATCAACAAGTCTCGGTAACGGTTCCAACCGTTTGGTACCTTTATCTTATTTTTCACTACACAGAGAAGCATAAATGATGCCAGTTACTACGGTTACCTGAAGGGGTCTATATTTGGGATCAGATGCAGGTCCAAAAGGATGGAATGGCTTTTAGCTAGCAGCTCTTTAGGAATAACTTCACAGCTGTTGGCTGATAATTAATTAACAGCACCAGTAGACAACTCCTTAAGGTTAGCTAAATTGGCTAGCATATGTATAAAGTATAAATATATAGTATAAACTAAAGTATAATCACATGCAAGCATAATCGGTTAGCGGCTCTTTTTCTACTGCTGCTCAGTCTGGTTAAGTTAATACTTTCTTCAAATCATCAATTTCAGTAATTAGTGTTACAAATTGATGAAAAGCAAGGCGGGTGGTTAATAGTACTGTATTGCAACTAAACCCTTGAATACAGGCATTGTGTGAATGGGAGGATAAGTTATCATATTTCTCAACTATGTGACATCACTTATGAGACAGGATGGCATGCCAATCGTGCCAAAGACATTCCGTCTAATCGGAAACGGGGAGAGCACGGGGTAAACCCACGGGAACACGAGGCGACGTTGGAAACTCCGCAAAGACACTGACCTGAATCAGATTAAAAGCACCGCGTTGCCGTGAGAGGCACCGGCGCTGACCTCCGAGTCACCGCGTGCCGTTTTCTGGCGGCGTTTCCCTTTAAAATCTCAGAGTTGGATTGGACATCGCGACTGTCATTTGACCCGGTTTTGGGGTGACATGGGGGCGTGCATACAAAAAATGCGTCTCTGTCCTTGTAGCCAATTGGAAACAGTTTTTATTATGACACCCTGGGATTCCGCGAAATTGCTACTCTGAGAAAGGGACTCTCAAATGCTGCCTAAGGCAACTATAGACGGATGTGGTATCTTGCGCAGTATGGTTCGTGAGTCATATTCCGATTCGTGATTTAATTTTAAGTTAATAAATGTAAGCTGTCGATATATTTCGATAATTTAATTTGGTTACGTTAAGTACTTTTTTGCTATACTGAAGTGAAAACCTGTTGTTTTAAATAGTCATATTGACGAAAACACGTGGAGCAAAAGCCACGTTTTCATGAGTAGCCTATTTTTATTTTAGTTTGTTTATTCTCTCAGTGAGACTTGGGGGTCGTTAAGAAGAAGAATCTTATTAATAATAATAATAATAATAATAATAATAATAAATAAACGTTGGTAACTTTACAACCAGCGTTCTTTCAAGCCATGTCGGACGTTGATTTCGCCGCGGAATGTTTAGTTTCTATTTCTAATCGTGGAGCGAGGCGAGACTGTACCGAAATGATCCGGTCGGACGACGTGTCAAAGGAAAACAACGAAAACAGAACTGTACTCATGGTTGCGATGATTTTGCTCGACTTAAACAAATGCACCCCTCGCATCTGCAGTAACGGTGCCGCAAAATACCTCTGTGAAAGTAGTTCAAGGAACCAGTCTGGCGTCACGGGAAGCCGTGCACGAGAGGATATCGGGGGTCTGGGACGGACGAAACAGAACAGAACTTCAAAGCAGACGCGTGACCGAAAAGCTGGAATAACCTGTATGCCCTCTGAAAAAAGACACAGTTGTCCGTTCATTGGTTGCGGAAAAGTCTACGGAAAATCGTCTCACCTCAAAGCTCATTACAGGGTGCACACCGGTAAGTATATCAAAAGGCCAATTTAACCATATGTTGTTAACGGTGTGTAACTTCGGTTACATTAACAGGGTGAGAATGTCTTTGTTGCTGGCAATCCGGGTAACTTTTGTTCTTTCCAACTATGCCATTGCTGCTTGAATTAGCTTTCCTACGCATGTGTATTAACTATTAAGAGATTGGGAAAGGTACGTAAATACAAGTGCTTGTTTGCGAAATGCCGTGCTCGGCAGAAATGCTGATGGTAAAGATGGTTAAACTCTATTTGTTTAGCTGTAGAATAACAGGAATTGGGGTTCCCGGAGTTACGAGTGGTAATGTTCCACCCCTGTTGACAAGCAGGCAGCAAGATGAGAACAACGTGTTCTGAGCTATTGTGCAACTAATGTTTGTGAACCACTGACTCACGATGTCCCCAAAACAGGCGTTGAGTACATTCCTTATCTGAGCGTTCTGGCGTCGCCTGCGTGTTGCGTTTGCTGTTATATTTAATGATCTGTTGTCTTTAACGTATATTAACAAGGGAAGGGTACATATATGTTGTAAATTAATTATCCACTCCTCCAGCAAAACCGAAACCGTACAACTGTACGCAGATATTTATCTTTTATTGGTGAGCCTCGGCCCTCTAATATTCATATTAATAAATCATTTGATGCCCGACGTGGCTGACTTTTCTTCGCCACAAAAAAAAGGAACGCTGTTCTTGGAAACTCCCAGGGCAATAATAGCGGTGTACCTGTCTCGCTCTACTAAATCGTCACACGTTGAGCCCATGCTGAGTGCTACGCATTTTCATGTCCGTCATCTTTGTGCTTAAGCGCAGCGAGGACGTCAGCTTCCACTTCGCTTTCGTGGTTTTACAAATCCAATTAGTGTTCAGATTAGATTTCTAACAATTAATGTTTGGCTTTGCGTGAGCTTGTACATTCCCTTTCCTCTATAGAAAGTACGCAAAATTATATTGATTGTAATTATTATTAAAAAGTTATACGTATATTACAAATATACGAACATTATTTTGGGCGTGTTATATAAAATAGTTTTATGTAAGGTAATGGAGGCCATTTGTGAACTAGCCGGTAAAAAAAACAACAACTTTAGAACAGTGCAAATTTCTGGGGGTTTTTTCTGGCCAATTAAGCACACTATCAACTTTCGTTCGGAGACAGAAATTGGCCCTTGTTACTGAAACCTTCCGTTGAACTGCCCTTGAAAAACCTTTTTAAAGAACTTGCGTATGACTGTGTGCTAGAAACGCGCGTGATTAACGCGGCGATGCCCTCCTCTCTGCCGTTCCCAGGCGAGAGGCCGTTCGCATGCAGCTGGCCGGACTGCAGCAAGAAGTTCTCCCGCTCCGATGAGCTGACCCGGCACTTCCGCACCCACACGGGCGAGAAGCGCTTCTCCTGCCCGCTGTGCGACAAGTGCTTCATGCGGAGTGACCACCTGACCAAGCACGCGCGTCGCCATGACAGCTTCCACCCCAGCATGATCAAGAGGTCAAACAGCCCGAGGAGGCAGCGATGCTAACCCTCCGCGTCCTCCCGCGAGGCAGGGGGCCACGCGTCCGCCGCCATGTGATTTCGCCTGGAGAGCAGAGGACCAGCCAACCAGACCACTCGCGCAGTTCTACAAAACCCCATCCCTGTCTGTGCCATCACCCAATAGGGTGAACTTTGGTCCAGCCAGGATTAATTTAGTCTGGGTGTTTTCCATGTGATGCTTAAATGCTGGGTAAGATATAAACGCGTATTTTTGATAGAGGCCTTTGCAGTGCGCATGAGTTTGACTGCTGTCGCCTAGTTAAAGCAAACAACTGCCCTGGCAATTATGTGTCTTTTATTCAGACACGGAATTATTGAAGAATAAAAGGTAGAGACAAAGCTACTGGTTTTAGGTCGTGTGCTTCTCTTGTCAATTTCATACGATTACGGGATCTAAATACTTACTAATGACCTCGATCTTCATGCACACCTTTTTTTATAACAAGACCATTTTGAAAAGGCCTCACAACGTGTGAATATCGCCACAGTAGATGTAGCAGAATAAATGTAAATATGTAAATAAGAAATCACACTTTAATGAGATTCGCTGCTTACTTTTATAAACATTCAGGGCTTATTTACATATAAAGATTGTGCACTTTAGTGGAGAACCTATCAGAGGGTTAGTTGGATTTTTATGGGTTTCTACTTCTTTCTACTTAGATCGAGAATATATATATATATATTAACGAATGATTTAAAACCAACAATTTGCTATGATAGGGATGAAGCCAATCTGTAAGTGATTGGGGGGGGAATAGTTCCTGCCTACAGTTCTCACTCAGGGTTGTTTTTTAATGGTAGGGAGGTGTGTGACCCTGCCGTGGGAGGCAGCTTTATCTATTTATAACTCCTGGTAAACACCGGGACAGAACGCAGAACATGTTGAAATCTTTAAGATACTGTGCAAGGAAACACTCTTATTCAGGGAAATTGGATGGAAAAGTGCAAAAGCGTTGTAATGCTAGGATTAAATCCAAGGTTTTATCTCGACATATAGATTGATTTAAGTACCTTATTTGTTCTACTCATAAAAAGGTTGTCTTTCTGTTGTTAGGTCTTTCCATTTCATCGGATTTGTGCTGCCTACGGTCTCTGGGTGTTAAAAGATTTCCCTTAAATTCTTTACGTGTAGCATAGCATCTTTTAAGGTAATGTTGGCAGTGCTTCTGTTACCGCAAATGCATGGAGGATTGTGTCAGTAACTGAATGTACTTATTTTGATTATGTTAATGTCTTAGCACAATCACGTGGGTCTACCTCTGCTGGCTGCTGGAACCTCACGTTTCAGGGCTTTAAATCCCAGTCTCTTGTGGTTTTAATCACTGCTTTCTCATAGTGGTAGATTGTATGCACAACTCACCAGAGCTGCCCTTGACAATTGGTTTCTTGGAATCTTCATTGTAGGAAGCCATGCTATGGATTTCTTAACCGAAGGTGATACCTAACTCAGACATTGACAATGGATCTAATGAATGATTTATTAATTATTGACATGCAATTTTTTTTGTTTTTTTATATTTGTACATATGTTAAAAACAGAAAACAATGTAAGTTTCTGAACAACCACTGAATACAAGTAGATTGTGGTATTTTTGTTACCGGTGGTGGGCCCTGGGAAGGCACCCTTTCCGTTCAACAGGTGGCAGTACTGAGTCAATAGAGGAAGACACCAAAATGTGATCTGCTTCTCATCAGAGTGACCATTGTAAATGTGACATAGATCTGGCCGTTTCTTTATGTTGTACAGACCTCCCGTTGTAACTAGGGCCGTCATGTACTGACTCTACCAAGACAGATCAATGTAGCGGTTTGCATGGGTTTATTTTGTTCTTTTCAATATTATATCTTTGTATTTTAAATTATTTCATGTAATGATTTAATCATACTGTAATATAAAAATGTATATAAGTAGTGTGAGTTTTATATATATTCTTATATTTTATATATAAGGGCTGTCAAACGATTACAATAAATTATCACGTTAATCGCGATTAATCGTACTTTTTGACTTTATGTTAAAATAAAACAGAGTAGGCTGCTGCTGTCCTGCATTGCTAGCCGTCTCGCTACTGCTGCCGCCGTCAACCCTGTGTTTTGCCTGTAAATGATACTTCAGACTCGACGTACTTCGGTGATACACAAATTCACCCTTATAGTAGCTGCAAATAACTTTGCTTTTATCCAAAGACCCATCTGTAAGGGTTTTGTAATAAAACTGTCCGTTTAAAAGCCCTTTAGCAGCTTTCTCCATCATTGAAGCTTACTTAATCAGCGGAGCTATATCTAAATTCAGGCAGTCGGAGTTGTATTTTAACTATGGATGGTTCTAAGGCTCAAAAAAAAAAAAAAAAAAATGCGTTAATTGCGACAAAAAAATTAAGCATTTGAAATTGATCGCACGCGTTAACGCGTTAACTGTGGCAGCCCTATATAGGCCAAATTTCGAATAGCTCTGTAAAAGTAATAGGTATGGTTGGAGAGAGCACTTGTGTGTTAATTTATTGTAATCAGGTCGTTTATCTCCAGATTGCTTGGAGAAAGTGTAACTCTCGAGTTGTGTTTAACCTACTCACTCGAGGCCTAAGGCCTCCTTTTGTAAAGTAAATGAGTAGTGACGGTTGGAATATTGGTATTAGGTTTCCAGAGTAGTCTAAATCAGACGGAAACTAAGAAACTATTAATAAATTTGAACTGATATGGATGGACTTAACTAAATCTGCAGTTATTCATACATAATGTAGAATAAAATATTCGCCTTGTATGCGTCGCGTTGGAAGTATTCGATGAGTCATGGAACATTAAAAGCAACCATTCTTCAACCTGCTATTAGGAGAAATCGAAGAATTATTTTTAACTAAGTTCGGTACGTTCCGTTTTACGTACATGTGTCATCTTAACAGTCAATTAAGTTCCTACACAAATTTATTCAATGCAAATGCATTCAGTTCTGCACCTGAGAAACTGCACACTGCGAAGAACTTCATATCATAACTCAAATCAAAATACATAGTTAGTCGGGGTGGCACAGTGAGTTTTATTGACAGGTAACAACGATGTGTAAAATTAAGTAAATTTCATCCAAATTGGTCAATCAACACTTGGCAGTGGAGCACGGAAAATATTATTCAATTTTTTTATGCTTTGAGAATGCATAATAATATAATTAAACTACACTGTCACTAATAAGAAAAACGGCAGCATGACACTCGTCGTTTGTAGCTTGGGAGATAATTGGGGAGAAATTAGGAAAGCATTTCATAATATTGGTTTATTATAGGAATTCGAGCATGGGAGTCACAGATTTTATTTCTCAAAACAATTTCTTTCGTCTGGAAGGTCTTAAAGCAGGTTGAACATTATTCATCAAAACACCCAATTCAGGGTCGCCCAGCAGCGGATCCTAACCTAGTTGACTCAGGGGTGATTCCTGTGCGATCGGAACGAACATTCCTCTCGGCTCCCGTATAAGCTGCACAGCGATTTGTTAAATGATCAATGGTTCCGAGGTGAATGCCTTGGTGGAATGCGTTCATACGGTGTATCTCTGCACGGCAAAATTCAAGGTAAAATCAACGCTGTCAGTGTTTATGCAACCGAACGGTCTCAAGTCCTAGCGGGTTTGCGGTGTGTGTCTGTGGGGTCTCAGGGTTTGTAAAACGTATAATGTAAAGCGTTAGAAATTAAACTCAAACGTGGCCTACCCCCTAAAGGGATAGAGTTTCTTAATCCTGCCCTAAGGCCTTTCTAAGAATGCGTATTAATCACACAGTTTATACATACATACATATATATATTTCCCACTAGATGGTAGTGTTGTGCCGTCAAATTTAGATTTAACTGTTCTTTCACACTTCTCAGAACAGTGTTTGTTTCGTGACCAAGCGTTAAAAGCCCCTTTCAGGTTTACCATGATATACAAATTTGATTCTGTAAACTACTTTTATTGAATCATTATGTAAACAGGCATTGGGGGGGGGAAGTGGAACATTGAAGCATAAATTTGCCAGAAATCGTTATAAATCGATAAACTGTAAAATTACGTAAGTTACACAGAGAAACGCTAGATAAACAGCTACTACAGGGGACAACTACATTCTGCCCCTATTTACCCCTCGTTTTGATCAGGAAAAAAAAAACGGCTTTTCCGCCGGAAGACAGAATAACTGTCCTTCGCCGCGGTGTGTCAATAAAATAAATCAAACTGATTGTGATTTAGCGTTCCCTCATTCCAATGGGGGCATTTTTGTGTAAACTGCCAGTTGACAGTTAATTGTGAGTTTTCCGTGGCATGACAACAACGGATGGTTTTGTTTTATGTAGTCCTATTGCGGTCTTGGATAAACACTTTGACTGCCTAGGGGTCCATTTTTGTTCCTATTCTCATCAGGTTGTCTAGCGCGTCACCTTTTGTTTATTGCCTTTGGTTTGGATTGATTTCTAACCCACAACAATCCCACACATGCACTGTGTGACGCCTAGTCCATTTGGTTAATTTAGGGAGGTAGGGGTGGGTTAAGGGTGCTTGTTCATAACACAAATTCTTCTCCGACTTTTATAATAACGGGGATGGGTCATAATGATATCAAGTGATATTTATTTTAAGTATAACAATATCCTAAAAACTGGAGCATACATTGAGATTGGCAGAGATAGAGTGAAAAAACATCAGGAATCAGGAAAGTGTATTTTTACTACTGCTAGAACACAGCGGGATTCAAAGCATCTGATTTCATAAAACTGAGTTGACATGGCCTTGTCTCTAATGGAAAAGTAGTGGTCGATTCCTTAAACATCAGGCAACGAGTCACTGCAGATACATTTGGCACGCTGCTGGTCTTTAAGGTTCCACACACAGATTAGAGGAACCAACATTTTCCTCCGAGAATGGTGGCCATTTTTATCAGATTCACCCAGATAATGACATTGACATTTCGACTCTTTTCAGAAACGTCAAACAGCGTATTTACCACGATGTGACAGCCCAATCTTTCTTCCGCTACACGCGTTCACCTTTCTTCGGTATGTTTTGACATTTCTGTTTGCATGATTGTTGCCTGACATAGCAAAGAGCCAAGATTAATGACAGAATTGAGTATTAGTTATATAATGGAGTATTCTGGAAAAGGCACCTTTGACTATGGCTTCTATTAGTAGAGTTTTACTAGGGAGATTATTTAACCGAAGAGCAAATATCGATGGCGCTTTTAACATGATGAGTTATATCTTCCGTTTGTTAAAACTGAATTATCTTTAGAGGGTTCTCTGTTAGTCTTTCATCATTGGTACAGGCCACCGTTGTGTGTGATGAAGGACGATTTAAAGGTTTAGTTCACTCTATCTTTTCTGACTTGTTACACAATGTTACACAGATGCTGAAATGGTTACCGTTCAGCAGATAAGCACTGACTTAAAAGGGCACTAAATACTTTCACCATCTTGCATGGTTTCGAAACAGAACTTTCCTGACGTCGTAGCTGTGAAGTTGCTTGTATTGACTGTTGAGTAACTCTTTTCAGTGAAAATTTGCAGGGATACTTCGTCTCGATGTCAATGTGCTGAACACGCATCGCTGCCGTAAAGCGTAGAAAGCGGTAGTAAAATGTAATGCTAAAGGGAAGTGATTGAAGGCGGATCAATAATGCATCTCAGAGCCCAGACCTTCACTCTCCATATAGCTTAAGTTATAAACTTGTGTCAATACTAGTAGGATAGTCACATTCTTCTCATTGGTTTGACCAGGTATTGATTCTCAAGGTACAAGACACTGATCCCAGGTCACAATGAGGGGTCTCCATTAAATGGGAATTTGGACAGAAAAGCTGCACATAAGAAACCTTTTCTCTGCACAATTCAGAAACTGGGTCAACGCATTGCTGTTCCTAAATACATTATTAATATTGATTTCAATATCGTTATTAAGATGCCGTGTATAGCAAATATACACATGTACATTCCCTGAAATGTCGTGCCCTGGGCAAAAGAGGAAGCCGATTCCTTTTGGTGTTAAAAAATATAATGCAAGTGAAATTTACACCATGTTTGTCTAAGGAATTTAGATTGGAAAATGAATATTTTTTAATGTATTTTGTTTTATACAGTTGTTTTATTCAGGTGAGTTATTGCTGTTTCATCTCGAAAACTTATTCACCTTAACAATATGCCCCAGACGAATTATTAAAGAAATAAATAGTTGAGGAAAATGAAAGCTAGCATCTATGGACAGTTTTATTGGCACCAGAAACATGTTCTGCATGTTCCATAGCCTGGAGTTTGAGGTACTGACGCAGATGTTTTTTCGAGAGGAGTTCTCCTGTATAAATGTGGCCAGGCGTTCTGCCAGAGATGTCTGCTCTGGGAGAGATAATGAAGGAAAGGAGTAGTCGGGGTAATGTTGCCTGTACAGGTTATTGTATATAAGCCTTGCTAACAGATCTACTCTATTTGAAGTCATTCTGTTGGTCTGGACTCATCGTGGCCCTCAGACAAGCTTGCTCCCATGCCACCCTCAGTACTCGATATCGTTGAAATTTTCAGAGAAGCCGGAATATTGAATACTGTCCCCAGGATCTGTTTAGAGAGGGAGAGAGGGAGAGAGAGTGGGGGGGGAGAGGGAGAGAGAGGGAGAGAGAGTGGGGGGGAGAGGGAGAGAGGGATTTTTAGCGCGAGTGTATCTGAACAGCACGCAGTCACACTGCTGTAACACATGGGTGTGTAATACTGGGTGTGGGGCGGGCGGAAGACGGCCTAGTGACTCTCGGTGAATCACAGCAGCCCACACCAGACTTGATTTAGGCCACATGGCTCTACAGGAGCCCAAATGAGAGAAACCGAGGTGCTAAAGTAT
>JAOYSI010035359.1:0-15422 GCA_025775065.1 Hiodon alosoides
TTTTTTTTTTTTTTTTTTTTTTTTTTTTTTTTTTTTTTTTTTTTTATTTTTTTTTTTTTTTTTTTATTTATTTTTTTGTTTTTTTTTTTATTTTTTATAAAAAACTTTTTTTTTTTTTTTTTTTTTTTTCTCTTCCCACCCCCCCCCCCCCCCCCCCCCCATCCTAGAGAGACATTTTGATCACATAGCGGAGTATTGGACTGTCTGGTCTCTTCCTATTTTCAATAAAAAGCTAACAGTGAGCCACCAAGCAGTACATGTGGAGAAAGTAAAAGTCTTGCAAGGGCTGAATGCTTAGAAATCCGTGTCGAGGCTTTCCTGGAAATGAAAACTCTGGTTTTAATGCATTACATTGTTCTCTGTGGTTTAAAGACGTGTCCCTCTGAGTGACTGATAGCAAGCACTAAGTCACCCAAGTAAACCATGAAGGAGCCCAGTTTATAACTGTTCATCTACAAATAGTCCTAACTTGCGATTACAAGACTTCATTAAACTAATAACACATAGCTAGCGATTAAACTATAAGAGGTTAGGAAGCAGTCTCTCTGCAGGGCAGCAGGTTGAATGGGGGTAGAAATAACATCTTGCAAATATGCAATTCACTGTTAAACTACTGAAATAAACCACCTCTTCAGTTGCCATAGTTATTAACAATGAACAAGAACGTGGAGACTTGGGTGTTGCATGAAATATAAAGTTAATAATATAGGATGGACCACGTGCTGACAGGGCTCAGTGACAAAGGTTCTTATCCCTGAGAATCTGCAATGCAGTCTTGCACACTGAATGTCACAGGTTTCACAGTATATCGCCATGGGCTCATCATCCCCTAAGTAATGTTATGGAAACATTGGAGGGACGCGCTTGAGGTAGGGGCATGATGCAACAGGGCTGTAACACCGCAGATGAACAGACTGTTAAACTAGGATTGGAGCTCTTCTGTCAGAACTGTTCTGTTTAACAAGAGAAACAGGCTCTGTGCTCATCCGTTTACACTTCAAAAGCCCACATTTCCTCTGTGCTGGCTGTGTGTAAACCTGGCTGTGCTGACTGCTGACTGATCATGCCCTCACGTTGCCTTTTGTATGTTGGCTGACATTCAGGGAAAACTAAAATTGTTTTGCCTCCAATTATAGTTGCATGGGGGGAGAAAAACTTTTAAAGTTCACAGCATACTTTAAAGGTCTTTCAAACTCTTTCAAACTTTTTTCCTAAATTTTGTAATGTGTGAGAATATAGATGCCAAAGGGACTGTGGATTATTCTTTGGTTGTATTGTTTTACTGTTCCCATTAAGAATGGAAATTAAAAGTCAGGAAACAGTTGCAAAGCATAACAAGCAAATGGTTAATTGCCTTTACTTATTTCAAGATTAATTATTGCATCATTTTGCACATTGAAAGACAGCCTTTAGAAGATGACTGCAAAAGCAAAACAGATAGTGTTTCCTGATAATTGTTGAGACAAAGAATTAGTGTTTACTAGGTACTAGGTGCAAATTAATGAACTGATTGTCTTTTTGGCTATAGGTACAGTGAGATCATGGCCCTTTTAGGAAGTGTTTTAAGAATACTGATTACTTTATGAAACACAATAATATAATATGCATCATTTTGAAAGTCATGCGTTTCAGTGTGTGTGGTTGCAAAACATACTGCCATAACTGGCAACATAACTGCCTAGAACAAGTATGGACATCCATCAGTCAATCTATATGTTCAGTTGTAGTCTCAGTGACACTGTCACTGACACTGTGTGTATAGATAAATATCTGCAGTATGTCAGCCAATGACGACAATGTTGCATTCCTGAAAGTCCCAATGCTAAACAAACAGACCAAAAAAAAATTAGGGGGGAAAATAATTTGGAGGCTAAACATTTGTATCCATTCAGTTTGACACTCACTATTTAGGTCTTGTATAAGTTAAACTAGGTAAGTTAAACTTTTAAGGCAAGATGCATACGGAGTAAATGTGTTTGCAGTATTTGTAGGCTACCCCCTGCCTACAGTTTCTCGGGTCCGCTTTGCGCTCCCTTGAGTGGTATGCTCTCAGCCCTCTGCATGAAACAATGTGGGCCAGTTCTAGAAACACCACACTTGTGTGTCAGTTTTTATGCTTCTGTGGTCTCATATGCTCAGTTCCTCAGCAGTACTCTGGTGCTGAGCATGCTGGGAAAGGGCTCCGAAAGTGCTTAACAGATCAATCCGCAAGGAACGGCCTCTTCAGGATTTCATTTCAGGCTTTCAGGTTTACAATCTGTCCTATCTGTCATATTTTGTAAGACAATAATAACTGGTTCGCAGGTAGCCGTGGAGGTCAAGCCCAAATGTCCTCGTTCACATATTATATGTGCAAACTTCTCCCTACATTTTTTAGAATTGAGAAATTCAAGCTTTCCACTGTAACATTATGCAATGTTTGATAATAAAACCACAAAACTCCAGATCACTTCCAGATAAAACTTTTATAACTGCCTGCAGGTGTCCCGGTGAATGCTGATGCCCTTGGGCTGACTTTGTTAAACAGCTCAAATGATCGAATCCCTTAGGCTCCATAACAACCCGTAACAAAAAACATGAAGCCCCAGCAGCTTTTCGAGTTGTTGACTAACTGTTAGCCAGGGCCCCGTCAGTACTGTGGGACAACATCAGTACTGTAACACTTGGGACACTTGGGATTATCCACTCAGCTCAAAAGAAGAAACACAAGCAGAAGAAATGAAATGGGGGAAAAAAACGATGTTATCAGAAAATCTGCTAACTAACATTGCTCATGTGCAGGTTCACGTGACTATACAAATAGCGCACACAATCTCTGCTCCAAGTAACAGAGAAATTGCAGACCCTTCGTGCAGCAGTCCTGCCTTAATTTTAAATGTGACTAAGACTATTGTGTGTTTTTTTTTTTTTTTGAGAAGCCACCCCTGAAAAGGGGCTGATTGGACATCACTGTCAGGATGTGTCTGTGAAATAATAATAATAATAATAATGTGTAAGTACGTTACAGCAATGGGACAATGTCATGTGCTGGCTGAGCATCTCTTTACTGCGTCTTCAGCAGTGCAATATCAAACCTGTAGTGTTCTTGTGGGTGTTTTCCATGCTCACTTTGAAAAGTGGCCACAGTGGAAATGGATGGGGGAGTTTGACTTTTAGAAAGTGAGTCATGGCTTCTCACCCTCCGCTCTCAGCGTTGTTTCTGTGTTATTTCAGTCTTGCAGGTCAGTAGCCGAGGCAAGCTCTGACCTCTCCCTCCAACACACTTGAACTCGGTGACCTCACTCATGGTCAGCGATGAACCAGCCTTGCTCTCCAAGCACACTCGAGGTCACATGTCTGTTTCACTTTGAAAGGGGTCAGGAGTTCATTTCTTGGAAAAACATCACCTCGATGACGGCATTTTTTCAGCTTTTGAAAGTAAGACTTACTGCAGGTGTTTTTAAGGTCAGGTAGTCACAGACCCTGGATAGTTCTTGGTATTTCTATTGCTGCCATTAAGTTTATCTATGAGTCATCTGAGCTGCCAGACACTTACATTCGTGCCGAACCACGAGGTAGTCTAGATAGTGATCAAGCCAAGGTGATCCTCTCTTTTTTAACTCCCTTCGGGGACACTTGTATCTTACAGGCAATGTTCTCTGGTAAAACATGAGGAATCACTGAATCCAGGGAAACTGTATCTATAAAGTTTTAAAAGCGTTGTTATTGTTTTTGGACTTCATCGTAATTATTGCGATGCTTTCAGTAAATATATCAATATACCATGAAAGCTATGTTAAAATGGAATTTACATTAAATTAAAGCAATCTAATCAAACAGGCAATTATATGGTAGATGATACAAACCAATTATAATACAATGGCATATTTCTTTGCTCACACCTGCACACTGGCATATAGAGGTTCAAATTGAGGCCAGTTCAAAATTGTGTCCGTTTCTCTGAATTTGCAGACCTATTTTTTGGAAACTGCTAAGGTTATTTTGGAGAGTGTTTGTTTCGATCATACATTGCAAGCCAGATTAACTATATATCAAGTAATTCATTCAAATTGAGTATGTTATTGTTTTGTAAACAGCGTTAGGTAAACATGGTAGCATTCAGTGTGCCAGCAGACAGGCAGGAAATGGTATGCCACTGTCACAGAAATTTGAGCTGGCACCGGAAGCTGGTGCCAGTGCTGTTTCTGCCTCCCCAGTGTGGTGGAGAGGCTATCCATGCTAGAAGCACCCTTTTCCTCCTAAATGTAAGAAAATTACTCATGCAGTAAAGCTAGAGCTGGGACCCAGAAGCCTGGTTTTGGCTGCTGGTTTTTCAGGCTTTGAGCAGGTGCGAGGCAGGCGCATTGCACACGCAAACAGAGAGAGTTGCTGGGGCATGTGTATCTGGAGGTGTGGGGAAACTTCTGTGGGGAGTGTGCACAGTGACACAGTGACATGGTGTGGTGTCTTTACACCTCAGCTGCAGCGAGCTAGCCACGCTGGGAAAGCCCCTGTTTCAGCCTACAGTAAAGGGGAAACAAACTACTGATCTATGGTGAAAACCAAGGTTTCAATGGTCCTCAAGACTTGAATATGTGTGTGCTGACCCTGAATGTATCCTACCAAAACTGTACATAAATGACACTATGTAACACAATTTTTGTTCCTGGGTGGTAAGTGTTATTTCCTAATTGCTTATGCCTCAAAAGTATAGAAAATGGCTATTATTCCCCACAAACTTTGCTTTTGTGTCCATTATGGTGATATTTTGAAATTTACCTATTTCCAATGAGAAAACGGGCGAATATGTGTCTTTTTCGTTCAGATAAAGCCCGAAAAAAACAACACATGAATCCAAATTAACATGTATTTATATTAAAGTAATACAAAACTGACTACAAAAAATTTAGAAGTGAGTAGTTTTTCGAGATTTACGATTATGTTGTAAATCACTTTCACAAATCAGCTCCACATAATTTCCGGCCTTATGCCCAGGAAATAACACTTACTACTAAATAATAATAATAATTTGTTACACAGTGTTAGTTTTGTACCCCAGTGCTGTTTAGGGACCGTTTAGATAATACCCTACCACCTAGTTTACCTCTCAGCTGGGGGGGCTAACGTTATTTAATGTCAGATTACCTCTCGCCTGAGAGGTTACTGTTATTTAATGTCGAATTAACTCTCCACTTGAGGCTAATATTATTTAATGTCTGTTTACAGCCACCTTGTGAGGCTAACATTATTAAATGTCTGTTTACCTCTCCCTTGTGAGGCTAACATTATTTAATGTCAGTTTACCGCTCCCTTGTGAGGCTAACATTATTTAATGTCAGTTTACCTCTCCCTTGTGAGGCTAACATTATTTAATGTCAGTTTACCTCTCCCCTGTGAATCTAACATTATTTAATGTCAGTTTACCTTTCCCCTGTGAGACTAATGTTATTAAATGTCAGTTTACCTCTCCCTTGTGAGGCTAACGTTATTTAAAGTCAGTTTACAGCCACCTTGTAAGGCTAACGTTATTAAACGTCAGTTTACCTCTGCCTTGTGAGGCTAACATTATTTAACCTTTGGAACTTTGGTCTGTTTGGTAGACTTTTTGATGTCCTTAAACCATTTTTTTTCTTAAATTTTATGAATCTGTCAAATGAACAAAAGGTAAATGTAATGTTTGTTCACTTGTTAGCATCTCACAGCAACCTTTCACAACACATTCCAGGCAGCCATGGCAATTACTGATGAAGCACAAACGGTTAATGTTTTCAAAGGTCAAGACACTCAATGGTGTAACAGTTGGTGATTACAAAATGCACGTCGTCAGCTTACCAAACATCACACCGGTATTCCTCCATTTACACAAATTTCTTGTTTGTCAGAATTGGATTGTTACGCAATAGGAAGGGAATGGTTTATTCAGTTTTAATAGTTTTCAGTAGGTTTACATTGCCACAGGTATTTTTAATCAATACTTTCCATAGTATTCATCTGTTTTTAGGCTTTCAGCAGAAAAGTATAAAATATTAATGTTTTAATGTTTTAAAATATTAACTTAATGTCAATGTATTGTCTTGCCGTATTTCCTGCTATCCAGGTAATTGTAGTAATCACAAAAATATATTAAAGGCATAAATACATATAATAAACCATGTAATAACATTTATTTGCTGTTTCTGATTCTTGCTGGAGATGCAAGTGCAACTGTGTACTAATAAAGAAAGCTTGTTTGTATTGTTTGGCAGTAAACCATATTCACTCAAAGCCAAATAATGTTTCAGCTTTTCCACAGTGGAACAAGACCTGAGTCAGAGAGGCTTTAATGACAAGAAGAAAAACCTTAGCAGCGGTTTCCATCGTCTCAGTGTAGCTACGGAGTACCACTTCCTACTGGTGAATTAAATAAAGGGTTGAAATTCTGCACCGTGACCAAGAGAGTGCACACGCCCGCAGTTCTCTTGTCACACCTAGCAGTAAATTGCATTGTGGGACAGTCCGGAATGTAGACGTGCCAGTAAACATCCAGTTTGAAATCAGCGAGGAATCCCATCTTCAATAATCTGCTACGGTGTTTACTCACTGAGCACCTGAAACTATGCGTGACACACGCTGTTCATGTCTGAACACTGTCAGTATTGTCCCACTCAGGCAAGAGGTGTGGCGCTCTTGAGTGAGTCAAGGTGCTGTGGAACCAGATCAAAAGGGACTTCTGATATGAGTCCTCTTAGCAACCTCTTAGTACAGACCTTCCTCATGACTGGGATCATCGTGTTTAAAAAAAAATCGTGTTTTTTCATCGTAGAGATGATGGTGAATGCAGTTAAAACCGCCTGAAACAAACTCAGTTGTGTGCTCAATTAGCGGAGATACCGGTGCTAATTGTTCCTTTTTTTAAATAAAATGTCCGCCCTTCTTAATCAGTATCTTAGCTAATGCATGTCGTGGCACAATATCTGCTGTAGCGTCACAGCAAGATGTCAAAAAGCATTAATGGTTAACCACTTAGCCGTATACACAAATAAGATGATGGCCCACAACAGCCCCCTTTTTAAAGTATGATATCAGTTCAGAGGCCTGTAACAAAATTGGTCTGGGTTTTACAAAGACAAGACCGAGATGATCAAAATGCTCATAGTCCCTGTAGTGACGTTGACGATTCAACATTACATTTTAGCATATATAGAATTACCTGTTTGGCTCCGTAGCTTTTTGCCATCTAGCTTCTATTTAAATTTTTTCTATTAGCGCGCTCTTCCCTCTATGCCCATGTATATTCTGCGCCAACCTAAATCAAGCACTGAAAGCGATGTTGCTTTGCAGGAGGTCGGGGTGGTTTAATCACATGTCTCCATTAGTGCCATTAATGCAAGCCCCACACCCCTGCGAGGGTCCAGTGTGGAGTGTGGCAGATTTTCTTCCTGGGAGAAAATGCCCTTAATGTAGGCAGTGCATTGGTTCACTCACAGCAGAACAGAATGGCTAGGTAGAAATTTCAGGAAACTCAGTGTCAAAACTCAAATTCGTGGAGTGGTTTCCGATAAACTAGTGGACCTCTCAGCGTGTAATGGTCTCAAAAACTGCAGATGTACCGTCGGAAGCAGTCCCTGAAGATTATAAAAGAAATGAGGGTTTGTTGACCTTGAGATGTTGTTTGTAAATTCCTTCCATTGAAGTTACCTTGATTAAAAAGGAAAATCATACAATGGTTCATTTAAAGTTTTTTTTTTCACATTACACATTTTTTAACCTAAAGAAATTTATTTTAAAAATACATTGCTGGTATTTTAAAAGGAATACATTTTGGGCCGAAACAGAGTTACCTAATTAATTGCATATTTTTGAGAGTGCATCGAAATAAGTTATTCTACGAATTCTGCAGAATCTCAGGGGTGTGGAGTCTCACATTGCACATTGCATGACCGTGTCTACAGGGACGTGGCAGGATGTGTCTGGTACCGACCACAACCATTCAGCTGTGTGTCTCCATTTACTTAGTTACTACTTAGGGGGGCTAATTTCAATAATGTGCTCGTCCTGACTGATGAAGGGAGTAAATTAACAGCAAATGTTGGACCTAGGCTTTACGACAGGGACCACTTCTAAAACACAACTGTGCTAAAGAGATAAAAATAGAACATTGCTTCTTTTATTGAATACATCTGTCCCATTATGTTTGGACCTGACCAGCCCCCTTGTCATTAACATGGCTCCATTGCACCAGGGGTCATGTGTTGGGTGGAGCCTGGACCTGCGTGCTGGCCAGGGGGAGGGTTCGGACATACAGCCATCGACAGAGTTTAAGTTGACGCAACAGGCGTTTTCATACCAGGGACCCCCTGGTGAATGGCGGGCCAACAAACACGAGGCATATTTTTCTTGCTCTTAAATCTGGAATGCATCCGTAGCATTTACACAGAGGCTGCGTGTTCTGCAGTACTGTCTTTTTCCTGTTGCTGTTCCACAACAAGTGGGGTGTTTGCTGTAGGTGTGGAATGGGCTTGAACAAAGGCCTGCTGTCCTGGTCCATGAGAGCTGTAGTGTCTGCGGTTTTTGTTCCACCTCGCCTCTTAATTGTTTTATTAAACCGACTATTTGGATTAGGGATTAGGGATGTCACCTGTTGTTTTCAGGTGTAAATCAGCCGTCTAATGAGAGGTAGCTGGAAAACCTGCAAACACTATGACCGTCGAGGAGCAGGGTCGCCACTCATGCGTTAATGAGAATCCATCATATTCTCTTTTTCTTTTTTGGAGGCAAGGACTGCATAACCATGGCGATTGGCCTACCATGCATAAACAGAATAAACACGGAGAGAGATACAGGACAAAGCAGGTGGGACCTTCATGTGTGTACAGGAAACCCAAGACACAATAACTGACCAACATCAGATTTTAAGAAGTTATGATTTGCACAGGGCAAGTTCAAG
The DNA here is from genome assembly GCA_025775065.1 of Hiodon alosoides. Lineage (NCBI taxonomy): Eukaryota > Metazoa > Chordata > Actinopteri > Hiodontiformes > Hiodontidae > Hiodon > Hiodon alosoides. Next base: position 8,906 of record JAOYSI010035359.1, read on the forward strand.
TGCAAAATAGGTTATTGTAATCACAAGCATTATCTAATTGAACTGTTATGCGAACAGGGAAAAAAATAATCTGCAGAAAAGTGAAAGGCAAATGGCACCTTGACTGCACCTTTGTGATTAGGTGTGTTACATGCAAAACCGCTGGTACATCCGTTTCATTCAAATGCACAGTTGTTTCTGTTATAGCAAGCGGGCCTGATGTGGATTTGTAACACATGCTGTTTCGTACTTAGAGATGTAATTAATGTTCATGGTCGCCCTGTATCTGCCCTGTCGTTACCAGATCCTTTCATGCTTGATCGCACTGTAGCAGCATTACATGCAAGCCCGTTGCCTCCAATAAAACAATAGCAACCACATCAATATAACATTATATAATATACGTATAACGCAACAAATTGGTGCTCCGACTGACACTGCAGCACAACCTAAACGTCTGTGTAAGTATCTGTGTGCGAAGTGCCGGCTGCAGTCTGAGTGGAGAGAACTGGCAGTGCTAGTTGCACAGCTGGATGGAGTTGTGGTGGAATGCAGAGGAAAAATAACATGATTTATTTAACGCCGCTGCCAATGTCGGACACCCGCCACTGCTGGGTCCTGCCCTCGGCGTTTTAGCTCTGCAAACGTGAGGGTTGTCGTTTCTTTTTGAAATAGATTTTCTGTTGTCAATGGGTGTAGGCCCAAAATAAACGTACTCCCGTTATGAGATTTTGGCTTAGTCCATGTCAGCTGATGTTGAACATTAAATGGCATTTGCTTGCTGGTTTTCATTGAAAAATGTCAGTCAGTTCCTAGTATTTTTTACTCTTTATTTGTTGAACAAAGCAAATAATAATGCATTTTTCTTATTGAGTCAAAGAAACTGCATGTAACACATTGATCCTTCAATATTAAAGTGTCAATCAATCAATAAAACAAAACTGATTTGTTACAGAGCATTTTTGTCACGAAGCACCGATTTTAAAAAGTGTCCCTGTGAATGAATCGTTGAATCGTAAAGGGTTTTCACCCTGAGAATGAATTGCAAATTGCTGGCAATCCTACACTCAAAGTATGACTCATTTTAGTATGTTTTACGGGACTGAGGTACAATATTGCACGTGCTTTCAAGTATTGGTCTGTGTAGAAGCATGGCGACTTGTGACTAGGGACTTCGCATGTCGCACGCCTTGGTAGTCATCTGAGTAGACACCGTAGATGTAGCAGGGCAGTTCGACCTGACTAAGCGATGTGGTTACGTCCCTGCCTTGGTCAGAAGTGGGACCGCTTTTGCAGTACTGGGATGCCATGAGTCAGTACTGATCCTATGTGGGTTGAGTGGCCTGCTTTAAGGCAGTAGTGTGTGGTTGTATCAGGCCACCAATGGCGGGCAGGGATGTGTTCCACCACCACAGGTATGAGATCCCATGAGCACAAAATCAAGACGGGCAAGACATTGGCAAGAAAGCGTGGAAACATACTGTGCAGTGCTGGCAATGCGGTGACAGAGGTAGTCTGAGGGGAAATAAATTTAAGACTGTTAGATTCTTTGGTAGAGGAGACCATGGTTCGAGCCAGAAAGCCTCTCTGCAACCCGCATTCTAAACCAGAAATCAAGGGTTTAAATACAAAAATCGGAGCCAGCTTCACCAATGCATTCAGAAATTATGTGAATCTATGGATGCTTTACCATCCAAGCATTTCATAGCCATTAAATCAGGAGTACTCTATCCTGGTCCTCACAGGCCACAATGTCATGCTCCTCTTAATTGTTTAATGAGATTACTTGGATTTGAAATTATTTCTGCCAGAGTTTCCAGATGATAATGAGGTACTAATTCAGAGATGGCTAGAAAACAAGCAGAAACTGCAGACTGCGAGGACTGGGATTGAGAACCCCTCTGTTAGACAATCATACCACATGCACACCCAAACCAAGGTGTAGAAAATATGTCAAATAGGTTCACACTCTGACGAGCTGATAGACTTTCCCAGTGTAATCTTTTCAGCATCGCTACTAAATCCAATATGAAATGATACTATTCAACAACTGATATTCGTTCGCACAGCTATATGAAAAAACAAGCTTGACTTGCAGCTAGTATGTGAATAGAAACATATTATGTTCCAAAGAAAAAGAGCATATTAATTCAATTTAGGATTTTCATTGTGGTTATCTATATGCGGTGTGCCATTTTGTTAACCCTCTTTCCGAGTTGGTGTCTGTATTTATTCCACTCTAAATTACTGTGAAAAAATACCTGGGAACCTTCAATGAAAGCGGTCACGTAGAACAATAATTTTAGCCGCGTTTGTCAGATGGGAGGACATCTGGTATTTCAGCTAGGAACTCCAGGTTGTAGGTTTACCCTTATTTGCCCTGCTCACTCATTTTCATCTGTTTACATCACTCTCGAAAAGGTTGCAGTGGTCTCAAAATGTCATGCTTCCTGATGTGGGAATTTGAAAACAAATCGGTGTTAAAGCCTTTTATTAGGGCTATGGCAACCTGGCGCAACACATAGGATTAGAATTGTTCCATTTAAGGGTTATTTTAGTATGTTTTACTTTGTAAGATTTTTCTCTTGACATTTTTCTAATATGTTACGAAGATCAAATGTGTGAATTACTACATTTAATACATTTTTTAGTTGACTTTTATTACAGCTACAAAGTTATTTACTTATATTACATAACGAGCGAGGCCTTTACGTCTTAAACAAACTTTATGCAAAATTGCAGTGGTCCTACGCAACGCATCGCAGCAGGCATTCATATTTCTGGAAGAAACAGGGATTATATAATTTAAATGCATTCTTAAATACAATTAACCCATCACAAACCCCTGGTAACAAGCAATGGGAAAGTGGATTATGGTCTGTTCTCTATTCTCTGAGGAGAGGATTCAGGGCCACCCCTGCATGGAGCTGAATTTTTAAGGCTGTAATTCCGAGCTAGCCCAGAGTTGAGAATATGAAAATACAGAACGGAAGCGGAAGAAGCAGATGGCGACAATAGCAACACTATTAATAATAAAACACAGAATAAAATTATATTTCTGTCTTTTGAACTCACTTGCTTGCCCAGTTTTCTCTCCAGCTTTTAAAAAACTACCATTCTTCCGCCGTCTTTAATAAAGTCTGTGGTGACGAGGATGAAAAAAAAAGATCACGAAGAAAGCTGATTTTGAATATATTTCACATTCATTGAGATGATAATAGGTTACTGTACGGTGTGTGAACCAGGATCATTGCCTCCGGAGTCATACAGAAGTCGTGACTTTCTGTCTGTACAGTTCAACTTTCTCTGAGGGTTTTCCACGGAATCCGTTTACACACATCTGCCGTCCCGCCGTGAGGTGAACGGCCAACTGGTGACTCAGCCCTACGTTTGCTCTGCTGGGTGTCCACATCCCTGGGGCACCTTTGTCCTACCTGGAAGTGAACAAAAAGCAGGAGCTGGTGGTTTTATCCCAAGATAACCTTGGCAGTCTGGGCAAAACCACACAGAATATGCCCTCCATGTGGCAGATCGGTGCTATGGCAAAATGTGGATGTTGCGTGTTTGTTTGGTTTCTGTTATTCTGTTATGGATCCCGTGATTTAAATACTTTGTTTCTCATATTGATGTTTTCTGATGGTTCCAGCTGTTTTGTGCTGATTGACCTCCTGATCCCCTATCAGAGTGTCTCCCCGTTTGGTGTTGGAAAACTGTACTAAACCAGCATCTGCATTCAAGGCTAGCAGCCTACACTGCTTTGTTTGCCTTATCAGTTCCTCCAGCAGCTACAAACAGCGGAGTGGTATTGGAGGCACAGATGGCATGCACACATGTGTCCCGCGAAGCCTCGTGATAAGCCTGGACACAGGGCCACTCCTCCTCCAAGCCGAGCGCTCCCTTTTTTTTTACTATTTAGTTGGATTTCTGGATAAAAAAGCACCTCCCAATGAGGGATATCAACTTGTTAACAACCCATAGATGATAACTCTGCGTATCCAATCATGAATCCCCGTAACCAGCGAAACACACAAAATGCAACGTTGGCTGGGCTTAAATATCGCTCACGCATAACCACTGATCCACTGTACACAGTCCAGTTGACCCCGCCGTGCCATCAGGCTTTCCAAGCTCACTTCTGTGGCCCTGGCACTTCACATTTTACGGTGGACACAAAGCTTAAAATGTACATGCAGACTGTTGCCATCCTTGTAAGGCCCTAAATGACCTGACTTGTTGTGTGAACAGGATGTAGTGTTGTTGTTTTTTTAGGGATTATTAGGTGTAAACTTGAGTATGGAGTATTTTTTCTTTTCATGACTAGATTGAAACCTGAACCTAATTTGTTTTGGATTAGGGTTGTAGCCAATTAATATGATTGTATGGCATTTGACATTGTATTTTTATTTTCAGTAAGTGGGAAAGATGTTAAGGCTAATTCATGAACATTTATTTTTAATTAACAATCAAAAAGTTGTGGCCTTTTGAATTGTTAATAGTTGTTGAGCTTCAAGGATAATTTGTCTGGCTCGTATATATTGTTCTATAGTTCACATGTATGTTTCAATGTGACCAGCTTAATATTAACTATTAACGATGCGCTTGCTGCAGGAGGACTGTAGATCATGTTATGAATGGATTCATTGAATACTCACACAGCTTTCACTGAGGACAGTATTTAGGCACATTGATACAAGTAGTAAAACATTCTCAATTTGTGCTGTTGGGATCTATGGGTGTTATGATTATGCCGATCTGGTTTCACATTATGAATTCAACAGAATTGAACAAACACCATTTAAATTAACGTTCAATTTTCATTTAATTCGACCTCACGGAGATATTTATTACTTTTCAGGCCTCAGAGTGTCTCAAAGCGGAGGAGTGGGGTGGGTTTGGGGGGAATAAAGAGAAATGCTAACCGTGTTTCTTCAGAGTTTTTTGCATGATCACCCGGCTCCTGTGCGAGTCAGCTGTCCACGTGAAGACCCAGTTTGGAAAGAAGGGATTTGTCCTGGAGCAGCAGAGGCTGCTGGTCCCAGTCCAGGCGTCTCCAGCTGTGATTGTGGTTTCACAGTCAATCGTTCAGTCAAGATCACGGTAACTCAGAGCGCAGCTAGAAGCGACTGGAGGCATTCGGATGGCTGGGCAATGTGGGAGTCTGGGAGAGACGTCTCCAGTCTCCCACAGGCATCCAAACGGTGCGGTGTCTGGAGGTCTGGAGCTTGAAGATGGCACTGTCCTCACCCCTAGAGGGGCACGCTGTCTCTGTCACTTGAGCACTGCTGTGTAGCACTGACACCTGTTTGTTCCCAACCAGAAACCAACCTTTCAGAGACGTTGAGGCAGTAGGCAAGCGCAGGCAAGAGGCATCCTCTTGTCTCCTGTCCACAAATGCTGGATTGTGAGGCTTTTGAAATTCGTTAAGCTGATTTTTCCATAATCCATTAAAAAAAAAAAAAAAACATCTAAATGAGAAATAAAAAGGAAATCCCATTGAGTCACATAAACTTTAAACCCTGCTCTCCTGGACACTATAAAGTGGAACAGCTCTTGCACTGTAGGCCTCCTACCAGAGCATAGCCTCTCCTGTACTAATTACACAATTTTTTGGAAACTTTTATTCAACAAGCATTCTTACACTGCAATCCGGCTAAATTTATCTCAATCCTTGGAACTGAGTATTACTCATTTCGAGTAGTAACAAGGGACCCGAATTTACGTCACACCAGCTGTCACTGTTGGGATAGGTTAGTTGAAAATCAAATTGCTCAAAAATGAGAAGAAGTACTAGCTTAATTTTCTCAACACTAACTTCTTGTATTATTATTTCTGCTACAGTATAATCTTTATTATTTGACTCATAGGCTCCTTTTTATCTTTACACAAGCATGTTTTTAAATTAGTTGAATTTATGGTCAGTTAATTTCTCATCCTGTGGTTTTGTCATTCTGAGAACTATCACAGTATTGTCCTGCCAGGGAAAATTGCAACTAGTATCACCAGCCAATTAATTTTTTTAGTTTTCAGTTAATCTCTGGTCTTCACTAGGATGCTTGAGTAACCACTACAGTGTTTTTCTTGTTTGGTCCTTATTCCCTTCCCACCCTCCACCACTTACTTGTCTCTTGTTGTGAGGCATTCACCACTGAATGCCCCAAACCACAGTAGCAGCAGTAGCAGAACTTTATTGATCCCCCGGGGGGGATTTCACTGTTACAGCAATCACGTAACACCACCCAGACAAGATTAGTTAAAAAGATAATATGCAAAATACAGAAATTCAATATACACTATTAATCTGTCATATACAGTAGAGAAAATAACCAGTGCTTAACGGTGCTTTCGCACTCCCAGTGAGTGCAAACATGTCTGAGGAATGAAACACAACTTGCATCAGTCAAGTACGCTGTGTAAGCAGTAAACCTAAACTGTCCCAAGAGCCTTAGCACCCTCCAGGCTCCCTCAGGTCCAGTGCCCAGTCAGTCAGGGGATGCAGGTGACTCAGGTCCAGTGCCCAGTAAGTCAGGGGATGAGGGGA
>JAOYSI010035359.1:15522-65503 GCA_025775065.1 Hiodon alosoides
GATGCAGGTGACTCAGGTCCAGTGCCCAGTAAGTCAGGGGATGAGGGGACTCAGGTCCAGTGCCCAGTCAGTCAGGGATGCAGGTGACTCAGGTCCAGTGCCCAGTAAGTCAGGGGATGCACTGAACAGTCTGATAGCGGCTGGTAGGAATGCCTTCCGGAAGCGGTCAGTGGAGCACTGTGGCAGGATCAGTCTGTTGCTTCTCTTCCTGACCAGAGTGGCTTGTAGAGGGCAGGAGACATTGTCCATGATGGCCAGCAGTTTGGGGAGTATTCGGCTCTCTGGCACCTCTCTCGCTCTCATGGGCATTGTGACAGGTCGAACCTCTGTAGGAGAACAAAATCGTCTTTAGGAATTAACCACATTGTGAAAAGCAAAAATGCACAAAGTGAAAACAAACCATTTCAGTCTCTTTACACGTCGACACTCTCGAATAAACTGGATTTTGTGTGAAGACCCCCCCTCTGTGTCACGTCCACATAATACTTGAGCTGATGGAATTAATGGGAAAAGGCTTGATAACAGTGACCGGACCTAAAAGGAGTAGTAACAATAAACACATAGCCGCAAGAGGCCTTTCAGAGTCACTAGCTTTACTTTACTTGTCAGGCCACAAAGCTTACAGGCTGAAGGTAATTCTGTGTTAAAGCCGGAACAGCCTCAATAGAGAGCTAAATGGAGCTCAGCCAGAGCTGTAGATCAGGTGTGTAAGGACACTGCCCCACTCCTATGGAAGTGCCTTTACAGCAGGTTATGTAATGGGTCTTTTCAGATGGAAAAGCGGATCAGAGCGCTCTGTTTCCCCACTACATTACTTACGGAAGCCTTCTGCTTGTGAGGCGTTGTATCATTCAGGAAGTTAAACATTCTAGGGATAATGTGCGCAGAGGTTGTGCTGAACATGTACTGTGAAAACGTGTATATATATATATAATGTATAGTGCATGTATGTGCGGCTGCGGGTGCATGTCTGGGGGTAGGGAGGACAATCATTTTCTGTGAAAAAATGAAAACGTTCCTAAAGCTCAAACAATCGCTGAGCACACTTTATTTTGTAATGGCTTAAGCCCAGTGTTGCAAAGGATTTTGAACTCTAATGTCAGAAGGACATATGGTCATTTTGCAGTGAGTGGTTTTATAACCAGGGCCTTTTGCATCAGTGCAATTATATACCAAGTCTTATTTCTGATAAAAACCATTCCTCTGTTCCTGCGCTAAAAATTAAAATGAAAAACAGGATCCTCTGGAGGTGAAAATCCCAACATTAACTGATATGTCAAAAGTGTATAATCTGTGTAATAGAGGAGAGCACACGGGTGACCTTAATAATTTGCAGGATGTAAGTTTTTTATTTTTATTTTAGTGCGTCGCATGTTCCACAGATCTCATCCGCTCAGCTTAATCTCATCTCTCGCGTGGTGGAAATCGCCACCAAGAAAAAATAACAATTTTGTAACACCCTCACATTCTGATGCTGTGGGATTTATTGCTAGTGCTGGAGCTATATGTGCCCAAAGGGGAGGGGTATCAGTGGACCTGTTGTAATTTTCACCTGTTGAGGTGCTCTCAAGATCGAAGATTCAAAGCAGACTTGCAGTACATTTATTGGAGCAGAAAGGCGTTAATGCTCAGCAATTGTACCATATTTGTTCCATAACAACACAGGGAGGATAAATACATGATGTAGATCTTGAGAAATAGACTTTTTTCAGAGCAGCTTTTACATGTCGTCTAACGTAGAAACGGCCCAATAAACTGTTGGTTTAACAGTATTTTTGAATTGAGATTCGAAATTGAAGTTTCCAACACAGAGATAAACTACAAATCAAACATTTTAAAAAGGCACAATCACAGCGTATCATATTCAGCAGTACCTTGATAACGCACACATTTATCTCTGCAGTGCCAGCTAACAAAGACATGTCCTTGCCTTGCCTTTGTAAAATCCCTGAGTCATCCCTGCTTGCAGTGAGCAGACCGGACAGAACACTGTGGGAACACTACAGACCGGACAGAACACTGTGGGAACACTACAGACCGGACAGAACACGGTGGGAGCCCTGCAGACCGGACAGAACTCTGTGGGATTGCTTCAGACTGGACAGAACACTGTGGGATTACTGCAGACCGGACAGAACACTGTGGGATTACTGCAGACCGGGCAGAACACTGTGGGATTACTGCAGACCGGACAGAACACTGTGGGATTACTGCAGACCGGGCAGAACACTGTGGGATTACTGCAGACCAGGCAGAACCCTGTGGGAGCACTGCAGACCGGACAGTCTTGTCATATCCTGCTGTTTGACTTTCTCCACATAGTGGGGGGTGGGGGCAGTACATAAGCTGAGAATTTTTCTCTCTCATTGCTGCATCCCTAACTGAAAGCTGGTCATTGAGGCAAATCCATTATTTGCGTTTAATCTGTGGCATTGTGTGGGCAGATCGTCCTTTGTGAAATCTCTCAGTGAGGCCTTCCGTGACCAGCCCTGCTCGTTCACATCAGCGGATGGCACAAGTGTGATTTCCAGGCACAGTGCCGTTTCAGGATATCGACTACGCTCGAGTCCGTGAGCCCAGCTGCAAGTCCACTCATCAAGTTTGTAGCGGCGGCCCACCTTTCCTCTGGCCCTGTTTCCAAGACAGCGGCTTAAAGCTGTGGAGATGTTTCTCCTGCCTCACACGGAAGCTGTCCAAATTTCCGCAGATGTTCCAGTGCGTCCGTTTGTCAGTCACAGAAAATTCCCTCGAGTGCCATGGTTTCAGCGCGTGCGTGATAACCTTTCCGTAACATTTGCCGGTTATTGCATGCCGCTATGACCCGCCGCTATCGGCTGCTGTGATCTAGCCGGCTGCTGTGATCTAACAACCACCTCACCAGCATATTTCCTTTCAGTGCTGAGCACAACCCAGAATTCTGTCTGCTTCAAAGGTCAGGAAACCCTAATCAGCTTCCTTTCCATGACCTGGCATTTATTGTGAAAATGAAATGTTACTGATTCCACAGTATATCTTGTTTTGCTACTGGTGGTTTAAACAACGATAAAAGAATACTGTGTAGGACAAATGACAGAATATCTGCCATCAATCAACCAATCTTCGCTGTCATCTCGTCTACGTGTTTATGATCAAGAACCAAATCTGAAAGGTTGAAAAGGATGTTACTGAGCTTTGCTTTGGCCTACACACGCTATTATTTCCCAATTAAATTCAGATTTTAGTCTTAGGTTGTTCAAAAAATATCAGTATAAAGTTGGAAAACAAATGTGTCAGTAAAGGTAACTGTGGCATGCAACTGGGAGCCACGCCCTCAAGCCTGGGGAAAATCCCCAAAGGTTATTTTTTTTCTTTTTCTGGAAGTTGGGAGAGGTAGGTTTTGGTGTTGATGTTGGTGTTGGCTGTTGGGCTATATATTAGGTGCATCCTGTTGGAAAAGCTGTTTTATTTTGGTTTTCCCAATGTGGGTTATTTATTTCCCTTTTGCCCTTTTTGCGAGTGTTTGCTGTGTGTTTGGATTGGCAAATCCCGTCTCCAGTCGACCTCTGACCGGACACGCCTCCACATGATACAGTAAAACGTTAAGACAGCAAAACAACCTGCGAAACCTCGGGGAATCCCATTTGGTTAACTGCCATGGCAAGTGAAACCTTTTATTAGCTCTAATTTCCAGACTGACAGATCGTAATATTTATTATAATAATGTTGTGTAAACGGATCTGCAAGGATCTGCATCACATTGTCAATGAGATTTGAATTAAGAACACATATTATATATAACGGAACATATAAACTGCACTTACTGATTTTATTTTAATATTTATTACAAGTTTTATCAACTTAAATGAATGAATAAGCGAGCAAACATATAATTGACCTTTTAACGAACAGTGCTAAGCATGCTGTAATGTGAGATGCCTTAAATTTAAAAATGGATTTATTATACATAGCTAGGTTTATTTCACTCTTAATTACATTTACCAATTGCACTTAATCAAAGAGTGTGTCTCATATGATCTGGGAAACTTCTGAGGAACGATCTATTACACAATGTCCAGAGTACCCTAGATCTCCTGCTATGACTCGGGTGTCTTGTTCAATGTAAGGGGTAGGGAAAAAACCTAAACGTATAGCAATGAACTTTTGTTGCCCTTACAATGATAATACCAGTGATACGATTGAATGATTAGATCTTATTAGGGTTTAGAAAATATCATTAATTGAGAAGGTAATTATTTCTTAATTAGTAATTAGTACTTCAGTTAGTAATTAGTTTGGCTTCAGTACGTGTTTTTTGCTTGAGGCCAAAAACTAGCAAGATAAATAAATAATAAGATCAAACATGCATGCTTATCTTATGACTAAATTGAAAACATGTTAAACCACATATTTCTTTGACAAAAAGCAGATAACACAGAGGCCAGTTTCAGAAGACAACTCAGTGAAACCATATTTTTGGAATAAGTGGGTTGGGAAAAAAAATAAATGAAACACCATGTAATATAGATCCCTTGGATCAGTGTTGGGGAAAATGTAAACTATTGCTTGTTGGCCAGATAAAGCTATTAATGTCATGGTAGCTAGGTTGCTGGTGGGTTTTCTGTGGGTGAAAAGGTGGCCTGGCTTAATTTCTTAAAATTAATTTTTAGGATCAAGGGTTTTCCAAGGTTGTTCCAACCTCGCAATCCTTCTGTCATAAAGTCACGTCCACTGACACCTTACTAACTGTGCCCTCATCTTTAATGCAAGCACTATACTTAACAGTTTCCCTTAACAGGGACATGACAGTGAGTTCAGTTAACTTGAGTGGTCTGCGCAGGTCCCCAGATCAGGTGCCCAACAGAGAAAATTTGGAATGAGATGGACCGGACACTGCACACAGCATAAATGCACCACCGTCCAATCTGCAGCAACTGCGTGATGCCAAAGGCATCAGCATGGACCAACATCCTTGTAGAATGTTTCTGAAACATTATAGATATCCATGCCCTGAAGAATTCAAGCAGTTCTGGAGGCAAAGAGGGATCCAACCTGGTAGTAGATGGGTGTATCCAGTAAACGGGCCAGTGAGTGTATTTTGAAATTAAGTTGTTTTATAATTTACTTTATAAAATATTGCATAATGCTGCTCTATGTTGAAGATAAGTATAAATAACTGAACATGAATAAAGTGAATTAAATAAGATCGTTACATTTCTAAAGTCAGATTCTATATAAGAAATAAATTAATTGAAATGGTATCCATTTGGCTTTTGGTTTCTCTTTTTTTAAAAGATTTCATTCCACCTGATGTAATTTGTGATTTCCTTAATGTTATCTTAATCATTACATATTCGTAGTAATAAACAGGTCAGATGCTCATCCCAGTACTTACTCAATAGACCCGCAGGTCATTTTTTCAATCTCATCCTACATGAGCGGCCACCCCCACCAGCGGGTGTCCTGCCAAACGCAGCTCTAACGGCCTGTTTGAACAGCTGTGAGATTCCTTTCTCAAGGAGGCATCGCAGACTCAGATCCTCGTTGCAGTTTCCAGATGTGAAAAATGTATACAAAATCCACTGGCCACAGCTCAGCGCTCTATGACCTCCTGATGCGACGCCAGCACAATTCTGCCCTGCGCAGCAGACGGCAGCAAAATCCACCATCATTGGCTCATTTTGTCCTTGCATTCAGATTTATTACGTGGCTCGAATCAAGTGAAGTGGGAGCGTAGCAACATTAATTTACATGCTAAAGACTAGCGGATAAACTTTTACAACAACCTAGTTTTCAATGAAGGAAATTAACTTGGACTGTTAGCCTTTTTATGCACTGCCTGCGACGGCTTAAGTTTGGTCCATGAATTGTTGGGTAGTGAATTGTTTATATAACAATTAATTTTATTCAATTTTTACCTATTGCAATATCCATATTATTTATTCAAGGTGTCTTGGGAACACGTTAAATCCTACCTCGTAATTAAGGTATAAACCAAGCGGCTCCTGTCACCATTAGACTGAATCATAGCATACTGGTGAGAATGTGATGTGAGAAAAATACAAACAGGACAATTGTGAAAATAATGTACTCCGGTTTCCTAGTGCCAGGGTATTAATAAAACGGTCACATGAAGTCTAAGTATACAGCTCTCTGGAAAACACACTCTTGCATTGAAAATGCCTTGCTGTGTGTTCAGTTTGAAGAGGTTCATAAGAATCTGTCCTTTCCCATTCTCCTTTTACACTTGAGGTATAAATCTACATTGTGTTGCATTGCATCCGGGTTGCAGTTTGTATTGCACTCCGAAGGGAAGCCCGAAGACGGCTGTAAAGGGAAGCCAGGCCTCTGAGTATTGGAAGTCAAAGCGTGGCAAACATGCCGTGGTACAGAAATAACCATGGCAGGAGCGCTGATCACTATTGTTTGGAACTGCATGTGAGATCTGAAATGTGAATAGCACCCTGGAGGATGTGAAGAGGAGAAAAAAAACAACAGCTATGAGGCTTTTTATAGGCAGTCTGTCAATCTCAAGTGTCTTATCTCTCCATGCCTGGTCTGCTACACGACTGGTTAATTTGCTCTCAGCTGAACAAATTACTTGGCACTTCATTGATAATTGGAGACGATTTTTGATTAAGCGTCTCTTATTGTTTTAAAATGTGTTCAAGGGTGTTTTTCTGAAATCGGTTTTGAGAGATATGTTACTGCAGGCCCATAAAAAATATAAAAATGAACGGCACAGAAGCTGTTACGCAGTACAAATGAGATTACCTTTCACTATGCCCTCAAACCTGCACAGAAGGGGACCTAGAGCTGGCAACTTCAAAACACAATTGTTAAATTTATCTGGCCACTCCATCTTTAGTGTTCCACTAAGGCTTTCATGCATGATGTGAAAAGTAATCTGCAAAGTGCCTGTGGTGTAAGGTAATTAGTTGTAGACAACCTCAGAAGTTAGTGAGCCCAAATTATGTTTAGAATAAAAGATACATTTGAGAAAAAAATCTCACCAGTTGTTATCTACAGGCTGTTTTTAAAATGTATTAACTAAAAAAAATTACAATGTGGCCTTTGTAAATAATTGTTGTTCTGCTTTTATATCTGACTCTTTTGAGTCATTTACTGTGAATGTGTATAGCTATACTTTGAATGCAGAATAAATCCAATTTAAAGTGAAATTCATTGTGAAGAAAACAATGAGTGCAAATTGCAAAAGAGTGAAATTAACTTAACACTATTTTTTAAACAACAGTATCTTGCCAGATACATTAACTCACTGACAAGTCAATATGAAAATACAAAGGTTTAGTAAGCTGTCGAGCTGCCAGAACAGCCTTAATGCACCTTGGCTTAGATTCTACAAGTCTCTGGAACTCTACTGGAGGGATGGAACACCATTCTTCCAAAAGATATTCCCTCTCATTTAAAATATGCATATTTCACTAAGCTTGGTAGCAAAAAAGTATCAAGTTTGCATTTCCTTGATTTTTTTACTACCATTCTTTTTAAGACCACAAACTTCTACATGTTTCATTTATAAAATATTTGGTCAGATCTAGCAGTTATAATTTCACTAGACTAGTTTAGGTGAAACTTGGTTCATGAAAAACAGACGCCCTATAGCTATAGTTGTTCAATAAAAACATGGATCAATTACTTTATGTAGATGAGACAAACATCTCTTGTAAATTAGATTGTAGTTAACCTTAAACTGAACCTTTAAATTATTACGTTTTCAAACATGGATATAAAACATGCAAATGCTCTCAGTATACACTGAATCTAAATCTGGTCAATTGTTTACAGTAACGGTCAGTTAACCCCTGACACAATTTCTACATTACATATGGTCAAGGGTCATTCGCAAAAAAACACATCCATTATTTTAATATGAATGACATTAGACATTTGGGAAAAAAGACTGATAGCTGTCATATCAAGTACTTACTGGAGTTTTACAATTGCGTTATGATTAGTCACCCTGGCGCTTATGACAATAATTACTCCAGTAATTTATCCAGTTAAGGTAAAAGTCGCTTAGCATTTCCTGTCGAAACTAAGTCACTAGCTGGCTTCGCGGGGCACTTATGCCTATTTGAGACATGCTTATGATTATGATAAAACCTTAGTCTCCGTTTGTTTACATTTCAATAAAATACCACATATAAGGAAGAGAAGCAATTGCATGTGCACTGCCTTACATGGGCAATTTTTAGTGCTTAGGGTGTCTCTGTCGGCTGGAATTTTCAGCGGTGACGTCACTGCCTGCAGCTCCCAGATTTAAGGAAAAAGTTGTTTCACTTTTTGTGGGATTTGAAACCCATTGATTCTTAGAAAGCGAGGTAAGAGAAACGAGGAATTATTTTAAAATATTAGCTGTTTATTCAAAAGCCTGTGAAAATAGGGGACCGGATACAACGCCGCGGTGTATCCCTGTAAATATAGTTATACAGAGTTGCAATATATATTGGTCTTCGCCAAGGTGAAATAGTTTTACTGTAGCCTAGGAATGCAATGGAGGGCGTGAGCAAACTACTGAAAGGGGTACCGTCGCTTTGTCATTACTCTAGTACTGGGAGCGGTATTTTAAGAAAGTTTTCAACTTTGTGATTACATAACCATTTTTTTGTTTCTAATTTTAAAAGGCCTGCCGTTGTCTGTTTGTTCCCCTGCTGTTCTACTGAATTTATGGTTAGTTATCACATAGCTATAATTTTCTTCACTCTTTCTGTTTTCCTGAGTACGAGGCTTTTCAGTTGAAGCCGGAAGTGGGTTTCTAGCAGCATCTAAATGGAGCTGGGCAGATCATTTGCCATCTTTGTATTTCTTGAAGTTTGGCAAAATTTCGTTGTCATACAGCTCACTATCTTGGTTACGGGAAAATAGTGAGTTGCAACGTATACATAATGTAGCTTGCTAGATATTCATTTTTGTCGCGAATCAATGCGTTTGTTTACGGAATGGTAACTTCGGCCATTCGCATCACTGATACCAGGAAATCTACCTGCTGAAGCTAGCTTTAGCTTTCAGTAATGCTGTGTTGAAAAAAGGATATTATCTAAGTGACACCCGCCTGTATTTATTCGGTTTATTTGCTGTCGTAAGCATGCAGTATGTGAACCGAAAAATAACAAAATTCTGTTATCTCAAGTATATAATCCAAGACAGCAGCTGAACGTTATATAGGCCCATTGATATAAGTTGATTGTTTGGACATTGACCTGAGGTTAAACTGTTTTTTTTAAAATATAAGCTGTTTAATATTCCTTAATAGGAAATTTATTTGTTGATGTTTGGGAATGATATTATTTCCCTTTGACAAACGCAATAATACCACAATAATTGGTGTCTATCCAGAGGTAATTGAAGGTTAGATAAAGTGTATGGGTATAAATCACCTAAAACAAAACATCCAATAATATCCAATAATGTGTGACAACGCGATGAGGTTTAGTGCATGGTAGAGTTTCAGTTTGGTAATTTATTTAACCCGTTTAAACAAGTTTAGAGGCATCCCCAGGTAAATAAATATCTGCTGTAGATTGATTGTGTGCTTTGTTACAAAGCCCCAAACCTCACCTGATCAGCTTGATTATTTTGTCTTGGGTGCAGCACTCGTATGTAGTCAGGTCGCTTTGTTTCCTGAAATATACTATGGATCTCGTCTGGAGATCAGCTTTTCATGATTCAAACTCAATTATTTGGTCTGGGCTGCATTTGCAGTAGCCACTTTAACTACAAATCCGATTTTGAGCCTATATCAGGAAAAAGCAAACCTGTTCCCATAGGGTCGCAATCCTACCGATTCTCAAGGTCTGGCTAATTAGTGAAACACCGAGTACCTGGAGCATTTGGTCATCCGCTTTAATTTAGCATAACAATTGATCCTGTTAAGAGTTTGAGTAGAACAAAAACGGAGCTATTTCTGGCATGCTTGCAGACCCCTGGCCTAAACATAACAAATGGCCTATATGGCATTTTCAAATAAATAATTGACCGTAGTTGGTCCGATGGTCAAATTCTTATTGTCTTTTCTTCTTAAGTTTTGCATCCTGAACATATGGAACAGGTTTGACTAAACCCTAAGCAATTGTGGGAAGCACCCAGTTTTCCCTTAACCAGAATTTCCTGGTATGTTATTCCATTTAATCTGACCTGTGACAGGTCATTGCTCAAAAAGGATTTGTATATTGCAGCTTGACACTTCATCCTTTTATGAATCTGAATATTTACTGTGGCAATTCATATCATGTACCTTACTAAATGGTTAAACAGCTCTGCCCCTCCTGGGACTTGAACCTGCAACCTTTCGGTTACTCTATTCCTCACTATATCTCTGGGATGTAAAGCTGCAATCCTTGTGGGCCACAGAGACCATGCAGTCTGCCAGGATGGCAGTTTTAGACCCCTGCTGTGTGTGTTTCTTTCAAGATCTGATGGTGAACTGCTGAGCAAGTGTTTCTAGCAATTTGACACTAAAAAAAGGAATAACACTTGTATTCCAAATGAGAAGGATGCTTAGTTGCAGACTAGAGTAGATAATTTAGATTGATAATGATGCGCTAGCCTAGCTTGTCAGCATCACTTTTATGTCCTGCACAGTTCATAAATTCATGGAAAAGGTACACAACAGAAATCTCAAACATTCAAGAACGTAAACAGTGTCTAACTGAGGCTATAAAAAAAAACTTGGAACCCTTCCAGCCTAAGTACAATGACCATGTTTGTTTTGTTTTAGAATTGGATGAGCATTGCATCCGTTCACAACCGAAAGTAAGAGGATTCCAGGACTCGTTTGGCAGTGTGACCCAGCACGTTAGAGGGGGGAAAGGTACGTAACCTAACGCGTGCTTCGCTAGGCCGCCACTGCAGGGCCCTGTGGACGCCAGGGCTGTAAACGATTGGCTGCTTATTACCAAGCCCCTAATAACCGTCAAGCGAACTTCTGATAATCCGCTAATTCCGAATGAAATACTGCCGGTGATTTAGTCTTTATAGGCACGGTGAGTAAGAGTGCTGTTGTTATCACTGCCTTTTGATATCCCTTTTCGGTAAGTGTGCCTCCTGGCTGCATTAGATTGACATGAAGTGCTCCATGGCTTGGAAGCACCTCTGATTTTTGTCATCCACAAGCATGATGTGAAACAGATTGGTGGCGTTGACCCCTCATCGTCAAAAACAGAGCGGCCATTATGCAGGAACCGGTTCAATGGCAGTTTGCTGAATAAATAGTGCAGTCTGTTTATGGCGATGTGTTTTACTTCAACTCAATCGTCTAAACGCATGACACTTGGTGAGGGACTGTAAGAATCAATGACGTTGCTTTTGGTAAGGATAGCAAAATAAGCATTTATTTTCCCCCCATTGCAGAACGCTGTATATTAAAGTCAACACCTGAATAAAACATGTTGACGTTTGGCAACGTTATTACTATGAATTTTCTATTAATTTATTGTAAAAATCTTTGACAACCTGATAATGGCATTTAATAAAAATTTAGTGTTTTCTGTTTGTTTTTTTTGTAAGTATCACATTTCTTCTAATCATAACTCTATGTAAAATAACTTCATTTTTATGTATATTGTAGTTAGCGGGTTGCCATGGTTTTGCTTTGGTCCCAGCCTATGTACGTTGTGCTCGGTCTACATCGAGTGTAACTTCTCCCTGCTACATATACCCTGCAAACGAAACTGTGAGTTAAAAAAATGGCCCATTCATTTTGGTGCTTCAGTGTGACTGGAAACTTTTCATTGATTTCATTAAGATTTTGTCAGCGCTTAAAACTGCTCTGAAAACTCGCCTCTGTAAGTGCATGAAAGGTCCGCTCATCTGTGTCAGAGAGCTCGCTGTTGTTTTGGGTTATTTCCTCTATGCTTTGAAATGCCAACTCGGGTAAACCAGTCAGGAGCCTATCTATGTTTTCTAAATGTAAATATTGCCTTTTGTGTCTGGTCAATAGGCTTGAAACTGCAGTTTTCAATCTGTTCTTGACAGCCTGTGAAACTCCATAGGGAGCATCCTCTTCATTTAATTTGACATAATTTTCAGTGAGCAATTGCTCTGAATGGAAAGGTTAGTTTTGATTTGACGATGTAGTCTCACTAAGTCCCACAGGAAAACGAGTTCTTGAAGCTTTCAGTGTGCACGGAGGTGGGGGGGGGGGGGCGTTGTGGGGTTGAGTCGTGCTGTGAAATACCCAAGCCCACAATCTTCCCTTTCTGACTTTCCTCCACAACGCTTTAGTTACGCTTCCATTAAAATGTAAACGTGTGTAGCCAGGACACTGACACCTAATAGTAAATATGTCAATTGTTTAAGATGTGGCTGTCCCAGGTGTTATTTACTATGTATTTGTATCTTGAAAGAGCATTTTTATTTTCACTTCTTTAATCCAAGTATTTCGCTTTTTGGATCTGGAGAATTTTTTATGATCATTTTCTGTAGACGGCAGGACTGAGGAGACTTCTATGTCATAAATAACAAGACCTATGATTTTCTCAGACTATACAGGATGTGAAATTTGCAAGTTGCGTTTTGCTAACTATTTTGATGGATGAAAATTATCAAGAATGAAATTTGCAAAATTCTGCTATAAATTTTGGAAGGAATTCTTCTGACTTATTTGCATTATGTAAATCTCTCTCAAAGTGCTGTTCTTGCAGGCGCTTTATTGGCTTTATTTAATTTCAAATGACCTAAAAATACAACGCATACGTACTAATCTAGATCAGTTAATATACATCGACATGCCTAATAATTGTCATAATTGCTATTTAATATATATATATACATACATACATACATACATATACATTAATGAAGAAATAAATGAGATCAGTAGCTAACATACATTGATATCTTAAATATATAACACTTATATATAATATACTGTTCTATTTGTTGTGAATGTGCTGCTAGATGATGTGGAACAGGTAGCTTTTATCTACATAAAGGGACAACAGCAATTATTAATTTGCCATAAGTCACTTCTAGTGCAATATAAGTTGGTAAAGCGCAGATCGAAATGCGATCTCTGAGTGCACAGAGCTATGATCGCTGGTTAATGACGGGGAAGAGGTGACGAAGAGCTGTCTGTGTGCTGCTTGACCCCACACTGAAAGTAGAGTGTTTATAGGTTACCGTTTCCTGTGCAGAGATTCCTCACCAGTGTTCACATGCGGAGAGCCAAGGCTTTAATTCTCTACTCGAAATGTCATGTTATACTCCGACATGTCTGAGAGGAAAAGGAATCTGAAACGGAGGCTCTGGTGCCATCCATCTAATGGGTTAATTCTCATAAGAAAAAACTCTGTTTGCGTTTGGTTGGACTCATGTTTGAGATGGCCCTCCACTGCTTTCCCAGTCAGAGTTAGTCTCTCTTATCATGTTCTTCAAAGGGGGGCTGGTGTCAGAAGAAATGTGACCTCGTATTAATTAACTGTGAGAGTTGAAGTCTGTGATTCGCTGGATTAATTTCTATTTGTACAAATCGGTCTAATCAGATCTCTGTGAGACCCAGCTGCTTTGACACCGTTGCTCTTGGTCTTCTTCAGAAGGATGTTGGTAGTAATGTTCACTTAATTACATTGTGTTAGCGGTAGACATGCACAGGCTGTTTTGTTAACACAGCAAAGGCCTAATCTGACTTCTCTAATAATACTTGTATTTTGTTTTCTTAGTGATTCGCTTTAAATGCCATATACCACATATTTGGCTTTTCTGTGACTGTGGCGAACAAAAATGTGATTTGAAAAAAAAAAAAAAAAGAGGTTCTCTGATTTTTTTTGCCCCAATCGCCTCAAATGTTTCCATATTTGGAAATGTTTACCCCTTCCTGGAAGTTGAAGTAGAATTGGTGAAGGAGGTGAGCAATGAGGAAAGCCTTTAAGAGGATCCTCCGAAATAAACTTCCAGAAACAGGGAGAGGTGTCTGTCTTGGAGGTTGGTGGTGAGTAAGTAACACATTGACTTACTAATACCCTTTTTCCCCTCTATAGCACTATATAAAGCAGTGGTGTTTATCCAGCAAGCAAGACTGTAACCTTGCTCATTTGTCCACAACTCACTGTTTGGTTGCCTCCTAGTAAGCATTGCAGTGGCGTAAATTATATTTCCTGTTTAAATTGATTTTTATCAAAGTTATGAAAAGCTTCATTGCCTGGGTTTTTTTGAAAGCGGCAAACACGTAGTTAAATTGAAGAAGTTGTCTCATGAGTTAAACTCAAGAGGTCTTTCATTTGAAGCCCTGCACTGTTTAAAGGGTTTGGCAGGATCTGAAGAAGTGCTTAAGCATATAACCAGAGGATGATATAACAGGTTCTTTTGTAGCAGTTTTTGGTGAGGGGCTTAGTGTTTGTCATCGTTTAAAGGAGATTGTGGTTTGCTGTTTTTGTTCTGTTTTTTATTTATTTATTCAGTCATGGTTATGGTGTACTTTCATCATGCTTATTTGTCAATGCAGAGCAAAATGTTCCTGTGTAATGGCTTTGCTCTGAGGATATGTTGGGGCATGCCACAAATAATAAGTGCTATAGGTTAATTTTATTTGTGCCTTATCCTATGTGATTTTCATTTTTAACTGTTTTTTGAAACGGCAGAAGTCTTTTCATTGGCACTTTGGGTTGTGTTTTTAGTGCTTTTACTTGACCGATATTAAAATGTACTGTCATTTGTCAGAGCCACTTTTCATGTGTGGTTCTCAGTGCTGTTTTTATTACTATCGTCGTGACAACCGGACTGCTCACAGGTCACAGATTTCACTTATCTGTCTATGACAGAAGTAAAAATAATGTCTTGATTTGTTTTTGATTAATAAAAGTGAATACTATCCCCTCCAGAACATATTTTTCATAATGGAACTGTAATGTACAAATGTAACAAAGTAGTGGTAAAAGCATAGCAATGTCACTGTAGTAATAATAATAATACAGTATGAAAATGACTATGAATATTTCTAAAATGGCAAAATCTTTGAGTTTTTTAAATTTAATTTTTAATAAAAGTATTGATTTATCTTAGCAGTTTGGTATTAATCTTCACTTTAATATTCTAATATATTGCTTGGCAATGTTTTCCTCATTCATAGCTGGCATGAGAAATGCTAAAATGGAAATGAAGGAATCACATTCTTGAAAGGTGTCTGGTTTTATTACTACATATGGGCCTCCTGAGTGGTTTGGTTGATGACTGTACTCACTAAATGCAGACCTTTAACAGGGATTTCACGTGAAACCTAGATCGCATGTCTTCTGACAAATGTGACAGAGGGCAGAATGGTGGCACACAGACCATAATGGATCTATGGTCTTTACAAAAAAAAAAAATGAAATAAAACTCCAGTCAGATTGTATTATACAGATGTACTGTCAGCTCAGCACCCAGTTCTCAAAGCCTTTTTTTAGTTAATTATGATTAGTTATGAAACACTTAATGTTCTATTAGTTTGTAAAACCTGACATGAATAGAATGATTTCCAAGGGCACAGGTAACATTACACCATATAGCTACTTTCCCTGCCTACCAGAAAGTTTTATAAATCGGATAAAATATAACTTAAAAAAAATTTTTTTTTAAAGGGATCATTTTCTGGGACTAGGTAAATGGTGTTGATCCCAAAATGGCACCCTGTACCAGTAACAGAGTTGGGGAGCTATTTTAAACATGGCAAAGGGGCAATGTTTGTTGTTTGGATTTGGAATCTTCATTTCAGTTGGCTATGAAGCAGTCTCACTTTTCACTTGAGCATGTGTAAATTTGATAACCCGAGACCATGTCCGGATCACTGTGTCGACAACATGCGTCCAACTTTATGATGCAGCTCACTGGAACAGACCCGCTCTTAACCTCCGGGAGAGCTGCAGGCGCTTACAAACGTTATAAAATTTGTGGCTTGTTCTGCTACTGGGCGATGGCAACCTGAAAAATGCCGAAAGTGGGTTTCGGTTGCCATTTGTCCTCTCGTGTGTGACTCAGGGTGCATATGAATGAAAATATCACTAGATAGTAATTATGTTGAACAAGCTGTTACAGGAGCACACAGGAGGCTGGCCTGCAGCTCGTCTTCACTGCCTTCTTTCTGTACGACGTTCCAGTATGGAATTTTACATTAGAAAAGGATTTATTTCAACTTTATTTCAAAATAAAACAGGAATGTGGCTGACAGCCAGTATTATGTGGATGTACTATATAGAAGAGGGATGTAGTTTAGTACATTACATTAAGTTGTATTCTGTGCCATTTTGTTTGTAATGATTAAATAAGCGAAAACAATTGATTTCCATTGACAACATTGCACCTCTAATATATCTCATATAGGAGGAAGTATTAGAAAAAACATTTTATGAGCAGTTAATGTCTCTGATGGTTATAACTGGGGAGGAAAAGCTAACACCATTGCAATTAATTCCTCTGTAAAGCGGTCACATATTTCTGTCTGCAAAGGTAGCAAGGTAATTACCTTTCCATAGAGTTTTGATTGGGGCACAGATTTAATTCTGATTTAATTGGTTTTCCCATTCATAGTTATTCTGAGTTATTCTACTTTCTGGTTTGGCTTGATCATAACAAATGTATCCAAAATCCAATAGGGGTTTTGAACACATTTCTATGCCTTATTGTTGATCACAAACATGGATAAAAGACAGATTGAGGTTTATTGGTCACATGTGCAAGAGGGATGAAAATGTTTAAGTGTACTTTGGCGCTGTCCCTGGTTTGAAATGCAGTAGCTCAAGCGACAATTTCAAATGGTGAGGACAATTTTGTTGTGCATTTTTACAATTGAGATGTCACAAAGCGCTGAACAGATTGTACTCATGGCTCTAGGGCTGTAAAGAATGTTTACTTTTCTCTGCAATCAGGAAAAATGGGGAAACCCCTCAGGAAGTCAAAAGAACTTCTGCCTAATGGCATAATGGGAAACGGATAGCCTTATTAATAATGAACAATTTATCAAAATCAGTTTGCAGCTGAACTGATTCAGCACTCCATGCGTGTGTGGTGGAATTACCATAGGTGTGTTGTACTGATCCGTTTCCTTTTGATACTTTCGGATGGATACTGGAGATGGATACTGGAGATAGTCGTCTTCGGCATGGTAGGCCGAGAGGGAGGAATGAAGGGGAGAGAGTGCTATAGGAGAATTGACAAGGTGGGAGGAGACTATGGAAAGGATGATGTAGCCTCAGCAGTAACAAGCCATGGCAGCATTCAGATGTAGGGTGAGACACAAAGAACGAACACTTCATCATCAACGTGATTTGAGACTATCCCAAGAGCTAGGCAAGACCAACAAGGGTAGGCTTATAAATGGTGAAGTAGTCTAATCTTGATGTGTGGTTAAAAAAAGCATGGAATTTCTTTTTCCTGCCTTCGGTAGACAGAGAAAACACCCAATCTTCACAAATTCTTAGGTGGAAAAAAAAAGCTGCTATTGAAATAATTTTATATGGAATTAAAATGAGAGATCTGGGTCAATTATAACCCGGAGATCTTTGATAAGTGAATTAAGAGGCCCTGAATAGCAATCTAAATTTAGCCGCATGAATATAGTCTGGAACTATGCTGGTCCTCATCTGATTTCACTGATGGGTGGAGTTGTGTGTCACCTCCATAGTGGTGAAAATGAATCCCATGCTTACTGGTGACATCAGGATAGACAGAGTGGGGGGAGGAACTTGAACCGAACCTTGTGGGACACATACTTTTAGTTCAATCTGAAAAGTTAATTGGCGCAACAATTTTAGCAAAAAAAATAAATAATTTCCTTGTTTTATTTGTGTATTTTTTTTTTCCCTGATTCCATGTAATAAAGTTGAAGATTTGATTAAATTTTATGTTCTAAATGACTGAAGTCAAATATGTTCGAATCTGCAAACCACTCCTAGCCTTGTTCCCCGTCACTTCTGGCCTTAGTTCTGACCATTGATGTCTCAATGAATGCATAAAAAAAATCACCCCCTGCACGTTTACAAAGAAATGTTGGGCAATAACTAAAAACATCTTTAATACCTGAGATGAGTATAACCCCCCAGTGCTTCACCAGGAGATTTCTAACTGCCCTGTTTGCATGTGTGTGTTCTGGTTTATCAACACAATTACATCACCTTCACCACAAGTCTTAAGTAGGTGTATCTAATTGGATAAAAACATCATCTGATCGGAACTAAAACAAACTGACATAATAACTTGGGTTAAAGACTTATGGAAACGATACATAAAATATAATCAAAAAACATATTTTTTCCTTGTTTTATTTGCATTGTGTATTTGCTGATTTCTTGTGAAGCTTAAGTTAAACGTTTATATTCCATTGACTAAAGAAGTCTATTCTTTAGGGAGTAATCATAGTTATGCAAGTTTTTGAAGTTTTAGTCAAATAAAAAATCACATTAGATGGCCAGAATAAATGTGTCCTAAATACAAAGATTTAGCATTTATTAGAATATATTTATTATATTCAACTATTTATTTTATTTTTCCTTTTAATTCAAATGGAATTGTTATTTAACAAAGACAAGTATCTATTTTCTTCAAGCACACTGACCTCAATAGTGCCCTTGTATAGGTGGAGTGAGGATCACGGGGATCAGAGGGGATCAACAATCTGTGGGTTGTTGGCAAAACACTGGCAAACATTGACGCAAAGCAGATAACTGAGGGGTAATGGATCAGAGCCTCTGTAATCCAGTGCGAATCCAGTGACATTTGACATTTTGGAACCTATAAATATTTGAAAACCAAATCCTGTCATTTCCTTTATCCTCGTTAATACAAAAAAACAGGCATGTTAAAGCATTCTAAATGTATGCAAGTATCTGTTGGTAAAGTGATAATTTTAGAACAAATAAAATCCCTCCACGTAAGGCAAGGATCTACCTTAGCAGTGCCCTCACGCACTAAGGGCAAATCTTCTACATATGTTCAATACGCGTGAATCTGATCTGTGAATGTCAAAACTTCCTGAGATTTTTTCGAACCAAATACGGAGGACAGAGAACAAGTCTGCAGACGCTTTTATTCAGACAGAATCTAGATTGAAGATAACGGCTGAGTTTGTATTTTTCGTTCTTGGGTCCAAACGTTAGTTTTCATGGTAGCGTGTGGACAGCAATGCTGCAGCTCGGGATCTCGTCTCCGTGCGGTGGGTTTACACGGGGCAAATGCAGGTCCGCTCGGGAGTCCGCGGGCAGTCGGAACGTGCCTGACTGTCACATGTGCATTGTTGGGATTAATTGCTGTTCCGTCCTCTGATCCCTGAATTAGACTCAATGCAATTACGAAGTGACCCAAATAATACCCTGGAGCTACCCTTAACGCACTGGCCTTTACTACTGCTTCACCTTTGGCTATCTTTCCTTATGTTTTCAGCAGTTTTCAGAGTCATCGTCACTGTGCAGTTGAAAGGAATGACCAAGTTTTGTGATTTTAGTTTTTCATTTCATTTCCCTGGGAAAAAAATGCATTGGAAAAATGTATTTTATATTTTACATGGCAGCAAATGCGTCACTTGATATTATATGTATGGAAATATAATGAACACTCCACTCGTGATAACGTACAATAAATTCTCACCTCTTACTAAGCCCAGAAGTCATATTTAATGCATGTTTAATATTTTTCTCAATTCTGTCAGACATTGGATTCATATGAGCTCCCGCTCAAACCTTAAAAACAAATTATGTTTATAAAAATGGTAGAAGACCGTTTGATATTTGCTTATGTCACCTGCCTGCTAACAGTTCTTTATTGCAAAACAAAAGAGTTTAATGGGGATTGTCTTCCAGTGTGTGTCTGGTCTGCCATCCTGTGCTTTGTTCCGTTAGAGCAGAGATGGGCAATCCTGGTCCTGCAGCGTCGCAGCGCCCGCAGGTTTATGAGCTGCCTCTCAATTAGCATCTGAGAACACCAGGTTTCTAACCCAAATAATGAGTTTATCAATCACTCAATCCATTGGATGATAAGTTGCAAGCCTTGCGGGCCTCCAGGACCAGCATTGTCCATCCCTTCCTTAAAGACACGCGAGTCCCATAGCCCCATAGCCCCCTAAGCTGATTAAGTTCAATGTAATAGCAGGTGTCGGTCTGGAGGTATAGGTTATTTGTGGGAACGATTGTATAGACATTATGTGTCAATGCTATGGATTATCACTTGATAGAACCAACTATCTTCTTTAAACCCCGTTGACATCATTTTGCCCTACCTAAATGTAAATCAATATGGCCTTATTCCTCAACCGTGACATAAGTCTGTAAAGTTTGTGTTAAGTAACTAATGCATTGAAAACGCATCTGAACACTGTTGCTGGAAAAAATCTTTAAAAGAAATTGCTTTGTATTAATATTCCTACTGTATGGGCCTTTTAAATTTTGTTCCTCCAACAGGAGATATAGGAAGTAAAAAATTCACGTTTGCATTTTACTTCCCCCAAATAAAGAATTTCCAGATAATTTGTCAATGTAGAATTCAATACATTAATGAGGTTTTATGGGTATAAATTATATTATAAATTTGTAAAAAAATATTTTTTTCCGTTACAACACATTATTCAATAAATTGATAAAAATAATATTGCTACAGTAAAGATGATTGTGGAGAAATACCTTTTAACAGGTACTAGTAATGATGATGATGATAATAATAATGCTTTAAATTGTTTTAGAAATAATTCAGTCCTGTCGTCACTGATAAATACAAATCAGATGGAATAGATTTTAGTCAGTATTGTTAAGATTTAGCGTTTATCTGGGGTTGTGTGAGGAAGTCTGTGTTGTTGTTGTTGTCAGCTAGGCAACCATAATATGTGTATGTTTATTCCTGCTCTAGCTTTTACTGAGACCAAATAATTAGTAAATAATTAACTACGACCCAGGCAGGCGCACTCTGTCTTTTGCCACTTTAAGGTAACATATCTGGTCTTTTTTTTAACAAAGATATCTACTAGTACCGTTCTTATTCAAGGAAAAATAAATATATTTATATTTGAAATAATTTTATCACTTGTTTTTGCTTTACATAGTCCTGTTACTTCACAGGCCAGGATAGATTAAGTAAACTTATGATATACATACCTATTACTGGAACGTCTGTTTTTGTAATTTATTATTTTTAAATAACATATTAATAGCCTACAATTCTGTGAATTACCTGTTGGTATATCTCCTAAGTAAATCCTTCAACTTCCAGTTTTAAGGCTGATTAACTGCACTTTTAAGAGAGAATTGAGAATACCTTTCGTCTATTTGATCAGGGAAAAAAAAAAAGAACCTGACCTGTTGGTTTGGGGTTCAAGCTCATTTTTTAAAATCAACTTTGACTGTTGACCCTGTGCTTTCCGTTGGACTGAAGATGCAGGTAAAGAAGACCAAGGGGGGGTTTGGCTAAATTTCAATTAAGTCTTTATACTGCAGGAAAGATTTGGCCTTTAAAGAAAATTAGATGCTATTAAAAGAGAGTCGTCTTCCACACGCTGGCAGTTTGTCAGAGTACATGGGGTGTAATCTGCTTTTACCCTGCATATGCATTGGTTTGCGTTCCGCCGCTAACACAGTTGGTCACGTGCTTTGGGCCGAGATGCACCGAGGCTTTGCAGATCACACGGAAATCCGCTTTATCAGTGGGCCATCAGATTTCACTAACGCAGCTCAGTCTCTCAGGGCAGTGCACAGCATACACGGCTGGAAACATCCACGGCTACGACCCAATTACCACTGGCTCCGCTGCACACATGACCCCGTGCCACGCCCCTTGCAGCCGCCTGACATCTCTTGGCCTTGAATTACCTGAGAATGAGGCTTAGGCATTAAAGGATCCACTGACAGTTTGCAGTCAGTATTTACATTTGTTTGAGGATCCGGTCAGATGTGATGGCACTTAGCAAAATAGGTCTACGGCAGATACCGGGACCTCAAGGATGGCTTCTAATCTGTTAATCCCTTGTCCAACTTTAATTTGTGTTGAATCAACACAAATGACACAAACAAAGCTACATCTGTCTCAAGAATTAATCCCTTTTTTTTCTCCCTTTTCATCGTGCGACTGGTCAGTCATTCCTCCTGCCAATGGGAATAATAACTGTAGGTTTCTCCCCATTTTATCAGTGTCAGTAATTTAGAAACATTTCCAGGCTCTAGCATATGTGTTTTAAAAAAATGCATTTGGGATTGCTAATCATTTTTATTAGTTGCAATTTGGAACCTCCGGTTCTGATAATGCAATACACACGGACGAAAGGGTGAGGGAGTACAATTAGTCTCCTCCAATCCTAGTAGACATCGAGCCACCCGTCTCTTTTCCACTCTGCAGGCTACACGGCTCATCGCTCTGGAGCGGTACTGCAAGTCTGTTTGCGGCCGAGAAGCTGACAGGAGACGTGAGCCATCTCCAGCTCGTAGGAGAGTGCCTTTACCCACTGAGTCACTCCCAAATGGTTTTGAATGAGGCTCCAGTACTTTTAGTGCGACTGAAATGTTTGGAGGCTTTAGTTTCTAATGATGGTGTATCAACAGGACTGTTTATCACTGTCAGTGATTAAGCATAGGAGGACTGATGATTAGGATCTAGTCCATTTCTGTTCATGTCTGTGCCGAACCAACTTCTCAAGGGAAGAATTAATCTTTAAATTACTCTAAATTACTTGCGCTCTGACTAATCTTGCAAGAATGTGCTTTTTAATTATTTTAATTTATTAAAAAAAGAAATGGTTGCATTGTCAGGTGGGTCAAAGGGGACTAAGTCACTTGGTGGCACATGTCTGGAAATGTGACATTGTTATTATGAGAGCTACACTTTACTAATTCAAACCAGTTTGCTTTGACTTCATTAATAAAAAGTAGAATAAGATGGAGGCCAGTGTTAAACTTTTCTGTATAGTGTTCACCATAATTGTTTTTTTAAAATCAGATACAGTCAACATATTAGTTACTATTACCTAACAAGACTTATTCCAAAGCCTCTAAACATCTTTTGCTAATGTACTCGGAAAACAAGTCAGGAATTAGTTTGTGGTATTTGTCTAATGATGAAAGAGCATCAATGGTATAATTTCCTGGACTGGCTTTATTGCTTATTTTGTTCTTATTTGAGACGACCTCGGTAGTGTGCCTTCTGCTCTAATATTCTCTATCCGTTTCCATGGAGAAGCAGGGATGGTCCTTTTCTGTTAGTTGGCGGATGAATGGAATGGAAAGGAGATTTATAAACAGGAAGCCTTACAGCCCCCCAGGCTCTGGTTTATCCCATATATGGGTGACGAAGCAAGAAAACGGCCATTCCAGCCGAGATTCCTACCATTCCAGCCTCTCTGTACAGCTGGAAAAGGACATTCGGGCCTTCCATTAGTAATGGAAATGAATGGGACATAAAATGAGTTAAACGCTGGGTTGTACTGTGACAGTGGCGCACATGTGACTTGTTTATGTGAAGCCACTCGGTCACCATGATGACATTTGCCTAAGAATTTCCAGATTTGATTTTCTTGCATTAAACAAATTTTCAGGGTGAATGCAGGCTAGACATGAGAGAGAGGTAAATGGCAAACTTAATTATAGACTTCAGCCCACTCAAATATTGCATAACCCTACAATAAATTATACTTTTGTACATAAACACTTATTTGCGTGCCTCATTCACATGGCCCCTGAGTCTCAGCCATGGACTTCAGGAATTGTCAGTCACATAATGCCGGTCACTCATGACATGATTTTGCCCCGATCGAAGGAGAAACACACTCCAATCTCTTAAAATGTCACAAATGTGAGGCGATTTGGCAAAGTCTTCTATCCTAGCCAATGGGCATTCAGGCATCTGAGACAAAAACGGTTATGATGGAAATCGCAGATCAAAGATTTAAAAAACAAAAAACATTTTGATGTCTAATGCTGGGCTAGCGACGACATTCTGACGTAACGTCAGATGTTACATTATTTCATGTTACGCTTTTCTCCAAGGGGGGATTGATAGGATTCCTGCCACTACAAGGCTTGCGATGGACTTGTAATGTGTGCACCTGGGCCGACTCAAGACCTTGGCATAGCGATTTTGAAAGGCGCGTGCAGTGGATCCCCGCCATTAGTCTCTGTACTTATAGGTTTACATTACACTGACGAAACCTCTTCAGTCTGATCCCGTGAATGGACTAAAAATAAAGGGATGGCTAAACTTGTTCATGTCTTTAACCATGTCAGAATGTAGTGCTTTACACCACATGGCCTCAGGGTGTGCTGGTAACTGACCCCTGCCATAATGTGTAGTATTTCACGAATAGTAGCTGTTGGCCCTTCCCAAAAAAACTTGTGTTCAGTTTTGTCATCCTGTCAAAATTTGTCTTAGATTTTGTCCGAACAGAAGTTGTTTTATTATTAAAAGTGTACAATCCTGCAATATCCTTGTATGCATATTGTAATTCTGCATACATTTGCATGAAGTATATAGAACAAGTGAGACAAGTGTTTGATCGGTATTACAAGTGCAATTCCAGAAATCGTTCACGTGGTGCATATATTGTCCGTTGACCATCTGGTTATTTAAGGGCCCTCAATTTTGTTTGTGTCAGAAGAGATGCGCTGCAGGCCAGTGGTACAACGAGTGTCAGGATGGTGACCCATTTTGCTCGCCAGTCCATTGTTCACTCTTTGTCTGATATGCCCTCCGGCTTGCAAAGTAGAGATATCGCAGAACAATGCTACTGACATTTTCCTGTCTTGAGCTTTCATCCTGGAAACCGCCTTTTATAGAACAGATAATTCAATTTTTTGTGGTCAATTGAGATCCCAGAGTTCAGTGGCCTCATTTAGTGAACAGATTGTAATGTTTGAAAATTGCATTTAAGAAAAACTAACCCTTCCCTAAATTTTTAAAGCATGCCAATTTACAATATAATCGCCATTATAAAAAGGTTTAAAAATATACATTGTGTGGGAGTTCCACTCTCCCATGGGTTCGTTTGCCCTTAAAAACACAGACCCAGACAACTGAGCTTGCTTTTTTTAACACAACTTTAATCCCAGAATAATAAATGAAAACAAACACAAAAGTCTGAAATCCCTCATTACCCGAACACTCAGTTTCACTTGTGTGATGACTCTTATCCCTAGTCAGGTTCTCTACTCGCTGCACCACTTTTAAATCCTGCACCTGGCCCCAATTTACAATGTGTACCAGGTGCAGGTGATGATCGCCCAATTACCCAATTCAAGGGTGCTTTTGGGTGGGGAGACACTGCCCCTCCCCCCTCACCCACTGATCCACTACAATACATTTTAAAATACATTTTCCTTTTTATAGATCTTTGTAAACTATCAAGGGGAGTTTTAAAAAAAGTTTCTTAACGGATGGTTCGACCAATGGGTATAAAAGCCTTAGAAAAATGCCTTCATGTTCACCACTGTCTTGGCTTAATTTTTTTGGGGGAAAATCCAGTCAAGTACAACTGTAATGTTTTCCCCAAAAACTAATTTACAATTTAGGTGTAGCTATTGGTATTTAGTCAAATGTGGTTCTTGTGAAAGTAACTGGAGTGCATTTGAGTTAATTTATCATTAAACCGTTTTGGAGAGAATCCGTTCCCCCGACTGCCCTCTGTGGCGGCTCTCAGCACTGGTGATTTCCAGAGCTTGGCGAGGACTGGCTTTTATCGCCGCTCCTAGTGCTCCTTAAGCCACTAATGATGCTCTCAGGGGCATCTCCTGCCAACCACAGGGATTCCGTTTAGGCAGCACATTCATACCTTTCACCTGAAACAAGCATTCCACTTTGCTCTCAGGCCGTTAAAAAAAAAAAAAAAACCTGCATGTAAATATAAAACAAAAGCACAGAAAAGGCCAAGGTGTTTTTACAGGTATGTATTTTTAAACCTATTTTGTTCACCTCAGGAGACACTCGGCCTCCATTAAAACAACTCTTGAAGGGGCACTTTAAAGGCATTGGCCGTCCAGAACGAAAAGGGACCAGAGTGCTTCAGTATTAGATGACCTGCATTAGCACTGGTTGACTCAATCATTGTATAAGGAAAGGGACCGTAGAGAAGAGAAGAATGTGGTACAGAAGTCTATTTCCACATTAAACCCGCATTTCTAAGCCCTTGTAGTAATTTATGCGTCTTTGTAGAAAGATTTCCCCACATTTTATACTGTGTAAATTAAGTTGTTTATGTCTTTAAAAACTTGCCTAATTTGTTCTGAAATCCCAATAATGATCCAGGCTATTACCAGTCAATCACTTTACTTAAGTAGGATGGTTTTTTCACAGCAGAAGAAGAAGGGCATTAAAGAAAAGCATTTTTCGGCCAATTGGAAATTGAAATGAATGCCTTAAATGATAAATGGATAAGCAATTATGTGAATTACCTACAATACAGAGATGATGCCATTACTTGTATTTGATTAGTAGTGTCCTAAATGCCCATTAGTATTAATCTCTCCACTGTTTGAAAACTATATATGCAAAACGGTCTTTCTCAAGATGGAATAAAGGATGATGTTTTTGGGTTTTATTTAAAAGTATGCGAAGATTACTTTGGAATAGTTCAAGGTCAGACATCCTAACACTGCTGCCCGTAGCCCCACAGTCCCGAAGGCAGGGAATTAGTTTTTTCAGTGAATAGGCTGTCAGAGCGCTGTTCTGAATTGTAATAATTAGACTAACCATTATGTTAGGGAGGTGGCGGAGTTGAAGTTAGTGACATAAATGCACCCCGCGCTTGGGATTGGTTCTTGACCAGGGGCTCAGAAGATTTTATCACAGGTTATTAGCGAGGCCGTTCCGCTCTGAACCGTTGCCTGGGCATGGGCTCCTTAAACTAAGCTATATTTTGCCAAGAGCGAACGGCTACCCATTTTCAAAACCAGCTTTTTAAAGTGGCTGGAAGCAAAATGTAAATGTTGAGGAAAGTTGTCATGATCCTATTTTTCAGTTAATCTGGATGTTTACTAATCAAAATAAGTAGAATGGTTATCTGCCTGAAGTGGCTCTTAAAAAATGTTATTTGGTCTTTTCTCTTCCCCCAAAACAATTCTTTCATTTATTTAGTTAGTTATTTACTTTTTTTAAAAATCCAAATACACCCACTCTCCCCGCTGTTGTCCTCACTCCCTCATTAAATCCATATATGCGCAGGTCGTTTGTGTACGTGCGTTTCTGATACTCCAGTGTAGTTATGCAATGTAGTGACATGTTTGCCATATTTCACATTGAGATTTCGTAATGTCGTCGGGAATCCTATGAGTAGATGTTGACAGGGCCCTCGAGGGCTTGACTGTGCAGGGTTTTAAAATGCATCGGTTAACTCCGGAGCTTGAGATTTTAGTTATTGTACTTTTTCTAGGTTGGTTGTGAAATCCTTTTTTGCTACCGAATCAGTTCTATATGTAAAGATTCTGTATCGATAAAGCACACAATTCTGTTTTCTTGAGAAGCAGGGGTTCTAACTCCTGAAAATATATTTGGAGAAACTGACACGATTTAAAAAAAAGTAGCTCCAAACGGTGGTTTAGAGTTGGAGCAGACAACAGAAACATGCTCAGATTGAAAGATGTCAGTCAGATCTAACAGTGTTGTCTTTACCATTATCCCCTGTGGCTTTCACTGTCTGTCTCAGAGAAGATGGGAAACTGACAGCGTTAATTTGGCAAAGAACAAAAAAAAAACACGCCTTAATGGGAAGACTGCGCATCTTTCCCCCCCTCTGAGACAAAACACAACTCCCATGTCGGTTTCTAAACAGGATGTAGAATGTCTTTCCACAACAAAAATAGAAAACCAACTCTGGTTTTTCATGCTGTACTTTTCAATTCCAGCCTGAAGTCATCAGTGCATGTCTTCTTTGTCATAATTGTATAGCCCACAATAATTTTGAATTTAAAGCAATCACAAATACAGTTTCAAATGAATATACCGGATAAAGTATGGCCAGTGAGTTATTCATTACAGTTATTTGCGCATGCATGAAACCAGTCTAAACATTAGAAATGAATCATTTCGCATCAGTTCAACCAGATGACTTGGGAATTATAGGCTATTAGAGAATTAACTGGATAAAAAATTATTATACTTGTATGCATAAGCAGGGAGGGGAAACGTATTAAATCACAAATGTATTAAATCTGAAAAGGGAATGGAACTAAATAAAAAGATAAAAAGGACTTTTAGGCTATAAGATTTTAGGCTAATGTTTAACGTGTTTGATTTCAGGTGTAATTAATGTGATTTAATACATTTCTTCCACTACTATTGAATAGAATCTAGATGTTTTATTTTTTATTTATTAAATATAAAAATTCTGTGATTTATATATTTTGGTGGAATTTATTTTTATACGGATAATGTCAGTCTTTTACATTTACTAATGCTTTCTGCTGTAACTGTTGAACTGTGTAAAAATGTTTTTGTGTGCAGATGGCTTTGGCTAAGGTTAGATTTCCTCTCTAAAATGATCTTACAGTTTTATACTCTACCTGTTTATGCAAATCCAGGTTTACTGAATCGTTCAAATGAACTGCCCTCTTTGCTCACACTGTCCTTCCTCTGATCAGTATGTTTCCCTAATTTGAAAATTAATTGATGGAAATCCTCTCCAGTGATGCCGTTGTAATTCACTGAAAAGCAAATAACCTAGTAAGAATGTAGAGCGGCGGTCCGTTTTTACAGAAGCACGGAGCTGTTAGCGTGCAGCGTGTCTCACTTGCACTTTTTGTCGTTCACAGGTGTCTAATTTTAACGGCCTTGACACACGATTGCCTTTGCCCATCAAAGCATTTTGGTAAGTCAGCGATATTGCCCAGATTTTCTCTCAGCTCTCTGCTGTGTCTGCCCTGCTGTTTCCAACACCCCACCGTGTCACTTTGTCCGTCTCCTCTCCTTCTTTTTACCATCATTTTTTTTTACTTTGTCTCTTTCAACTTGCTGTTTTGTTGTTTATTTTATATAACTACTTTTCCATATTCCATGCACTAATCAATCTCCAGCAGTGTCTTGTTGAGGCACGGGGTTACGTAAGATGACCCATGTGTTTAAATGTCTGGATTACAAATACACTGGAAGAGCAGAAGGTTAGTAATGAGACATAAGGGCTCTCACTGTTCGCCTGCCCCCCTGACTGACGCACACTCAAATAGTCTTGGATGTCAAGTAAGTAGGACATGATGTATTTGGGTTATATAATACACATTTATTTTCTCCCCTTTTAATCAAATGAAGCTTCATTTAAAAGTCAGATGACAAAGGGGTCATCGTTCTGACTTAATCTGAACGATATGACTTCCTTAGGTTTGTGGAAGTGGGGGCTGTATGTATCTTACGAACTGCAGCAATCACTCCCATGTGAACACAAACTATGGCAGGTAGGTACATAGCTGTTCTAATCAAAAAGTTCTTTAGAAGAACAGGCTGTACAGGAGTTTTATAAAAGGAGAGGAGTTCATTAATTCATATTTGTTGTTATCAGTCTTCTCAGATTAGAAAATGATGCCTGTGGTATCACCGTTGCGGCAAGAGTTGCAGTCAGAAAATTAATTTCACCGCTAACCCAAAGTCATGCATGTCAGCAGCCTTTATTTGAGAGAATGTCAGTAAGAAAAGAAGAATAACAAAAAGAAAAGACCTGAAAATCAGATTTGAGAAAATGAATTCAAATTAGTTTATGTGTATGCTGTGACATTCTCTTGTGCTTTATAAATGTGCGTCTGGGTGTTTCTTTCTTTTCATTTTTATATGAGAACTCATTTCAAGTTATTCTGAATATTATTCAATCATCCATATCCCTTCATGTAATGATGCCACCTCACAAGGGATATATATAATCACTGTTTTTATGCCCTCAAGGCTAAGACCCTGCTCTAAAACTGATACTGGGGTTTTTGCGGGTGGCTGTTATTCAGGTCAATTGATAAACGGTTCTGAAATTAAACCTTGGAACGACGACCCGTGGACCAATTCCCAGCAGGCTTTGTGTTGAAAGTCTCCCTCCACGTACAAACTGGAGCTACGCGCACCGCACCAGCACAAACCGACTTGGGCTGAATCTGGGCAGCACGGCACACGAGTGCTTAGCTTAGGAAACCATTAGGGGAGAACTGAAAATCTAGCCTACATATTTAACTACACACAATGAGACATTCCCATTCTGATTTATTCCTCTTTGTTTTTCATCTGGGAGTTGTCTTGTTTAATAAGTGTCTGAAGGAACTCGTGGTATCTCATATCAGGCTTCTTTGTTCAACTTAATGACTTCATTAGCACACCCTAACACCCGCTGTAAGAACTTGAAGATGGTTTTAGAACAGATCATAGAGTTTGACTTAAGGCTGCATTCCATAAAAATGTAGTTAAGCAGTTAAAGTATGGGTTTATATACAAATGTGGGGTGCCTGACAAGTAAGATGTTTTTCTACAAAGGTTTCTTGCAGCTGGACTTTCTTTGCAATGTTGTAAACGCTTTACAATGTTGCTCTTTATGTCCTTTTATGCCACATGTGTTTGTTTCATTCGAATTTTTGTTATTTTCATCCGTTATATTGGCCCACCAACATGCATGAAATGCTCTGTGCTCAACTACACTTTCCTGAGGCCATCAAACCAATCTTTTCATTTCAAACATGCGCGCCCGGCGAACTTAGCTAGCTACATGTGGAGTGTAAAATCAGAACTAAGAAACCCGAAGCTGTCCTCCAGGAACCGAGCAATAATGGGCATAGTGAATGAGGAAGGACAAATACTGAAAAGACTTTACAGAGCAAGCTTCATATTGAGGATGATTTCACTACAGAAAGGGCTGTCACCCCTCGCGTCCTGACAAAAGCTCCATCCGTTTTGAATCTTCTGCTCAATGATACTAGACCAGTATGCTAGAAATACCCTCCATTACATGTCATCATTCATCTCAGTTCAGACGCATAAAACAGGTTAATCGTTGTCTGTGTATTGCTTATTCTTGAAAGACAAAGGAAAAAAAAGAAGACAAAAAAAAACAGCATTAGCTGGTCAGGGCACATTTTCACAGCAGGACTATAGAAAACACCTGGAACGGTCTGCTTGGATTTCACATTGTTTGCTGCCACTCCGCAATCCTGGCTGCACGCTGTTGTGTTTGTGCCAAGATCTCCATCCCCACTTGCTTTGAGTCGAAGAATGAGCAATGGGCGGGATGCCAGTGTGAGGGAGCGGAATTTGGAGAACGGCTCTGCTTGTTCCTCAAAAGCATCCGTGACTTAACTGTTACTCTCCCGTGGCAGAGTCGGTTCTCATTCCTGAAGCGATGGCTAGCTGCTTACGTAACGCTTTTTAATTAGTACATACAACACTTTGTTATTTTCAGTGTTGCGAGATCTTTTTGCGAGATCATTTGCTTTTACTCTTTCAGTTAGGATTGTGACTACTTTGCCAGGAAATGTTTCATTATTTACTCCAGGTGAAGAGAGAGAATAATGGAATTATTCATACCATGTCTTAATCATTGCTGCATATTCATATGGTAACCTTGAATTAACATTATTACTCACTGTCTGCATGCCCATGTTAAATGAATGAAGTCATAGAAGGAGGAGCAGAGACAATTTTATCTTGGTGTTTTCGGCATGTTCAGGTTAAGAAGCACCGAAATCTGAAAGTTGAGTGAAACGAGTACTGAACAAATACAAGTATGGAGTCATTGTCTGCTGGCCAAGCTATGGATCACGCACTTGGACCTCTTTCTCAAAAAGGTTATATAAATCTTCCCTATGCTTACTAGATCACACGCGAACACAAACTCTTGGGGAAAATTAATGTTTAAGGAGGGAGCAAGAAGGTAGGCCCAGCCAGTGGCTGAGGAGTTATTTTCACCATGTATGTCCTTTTGACCTTGTGATTCTTTTGACCTTGTAAGCACAATGCCATGCATAGGTCATGGTCTGCCCCACTTGGCTGTAGGCCTAACCAGTGGCTGAACAA
This sequence comes from Hiodon alosoides, assembly GCA_025775065.1. Classification (NCBI taxonomy): domain Eukaryota; kingdom Metazoa; phylum Chordata; class Actinopteri; order Hiodontiformes; family Hiodontidae; genus Hiodon; species Hiodon alosoides. Next base: position 47,422 of record JAOYSI010035359.1, read on the forward strand.
TCCAAAAGCTTTGGCACGGACAGTTGATCCTTGTGAGGAAAATACAAAGACAGAAAGGGCTCTTCAAAGTTTTGCATTCAAGTCAGGGGCCAGCACTGCTAATAGCCTGCATTCTAAATAATGTCATGCATTTTTATGGTGCCTGAGACTCAGAAGGATATAAAAATAGGGAGACGATACTGAGAGCTCATTTGAGTTGCATCTCACATGGCACCTAAATTGTTTAATGTTGTTCTAACTAAGGGGTTCTAATTAATTTATGCCATTTAAATGTCTCTTACCGTGGCTTTGCCCACATTATTAGTATCACATTTGATTACACTAGAGGAATCATGCTGATAATTTATTATTGCTTTTTTATTCAAATTAATTGAATGTGTGGGTGTGTGTGTGTGTATATATTATATATATATGTGTGTGTGTGTGTGTGTGTGTGTGTGTGTGTGTGTGTGTGTGTATATATATATATATATATATGTGTGTGTATATGTGTAATTATTTTTTATTTTTTCCTTGTTCCACATATACTTACTAATACATAAAAAAAAATATATATTTTATAAAATTCTTTGGTTATTGAAAATTGAGTCAATGAAATGTGCTAAATCTGGCTAAAAGTGAAAATAGAAAGTGTGTGACCACATTATGCCCAATGAACTTCAGTCAACATGCTGGGGTAGCAAAGCCTCACTGATATGTGATGGTTACTATAATCCTCGACCCAGTTTTTCTACAGTGCTGAAAGACTTGCATGGATTGTCCTTGGTTTAAATGTTTTAATAACTTGCAGTATTTGCCTCCTACCACAACACATTCCTGTATGCACTCTGTGGTCAGTAAAACAATGCCTTTAAACATTTGAGTAATGACTGGCCTGCAGATCAAGTTTGATTTACTAGTTTTCATTCACATCTTAAACTGCACACACGCCAGTAGTTATGCCCAAGGCACAAAGAAGTGACCGTAGTTCATCTGATTTATAATGATGAAAAGCCCTCACTGAATTACAAATGATTTATACATGACTTATAAATATACTTAATTTGGACTGTTTAACAGTCAATACATTTTTTTTTAAACTTTCAGGAAGACAGGTAATCGTATTTACTGGTAATTTCTCTATATGAATAAATTGTATAATGATATCTGCATGACTCCGCGTGAACATTTTGTTGTACTTCCGTGTATCCTTTGAGTCCTGGTTAGTAATTTAAAGTGTCATTTGAAAAACTATAAGTTCCTCAGAGGTGAGTGTACTTCAATGCGTGCTATTGTTGAATGTTAAAAGATATTCAGGTTAGATTCCACGCACTCCACTGAAAAGAACCTAAAAATAATTCCTGTCAAGGTTTCCCCTGTCAGACAGTATTAAGCCTTTAACAAACTTAAGGGTGTATAAATGTCTGTTAAGCAATTTGCTTGAGTGTTGTCAGACAGGTTGGACGAGTGCTTGAGGAATTGACCTGTGTTACTAGAAGGCTCATTACTCAGGCTGCCAGCAATTAAAGGGTTTTATAACAAGCACGCAGTGTTAAGTTACATTGTTTACGCCTTCCCTCTGGTGGACCTGATGGGTGTCCACATCCTTAAGTGTTGACTTAGAAAGAACAACCTGTGAGTAATTTGAAGGTAACTCCAAATTATATGTGTCATGTGTATCTTTGGCTTAATGCTTGCAGTTGAACTGGACTTAATAAATTATGCTTTTTTTAGTTTGTTTACCCGTCATGTTCTAAATGTGGTGGTTATTTGAGGGGGAGAAAAGTATGGGGGCAAATTAGGGGTAATAATTCCCCATGTATGATCGATGCAGCCCACCCCTTCATTTACTCAGCACCAGGATCATAAAGTGCTCCTCCCCCAGCTTCACGTCGAGTGATTAGACGCTCAGGTATTTTTGGTAGATTTATAACCGGATGGATTACCGACTTCCTTTAGGCCTTCCATAGATAGGCAGGCGGTGTCATTGGTTAGTTCAAATGCGTCGACCTAGCTAAAGATAATCCTCTTTAGATGAACATGAGGGTCATTGTGCAGGGAAACGGGAAGCAAAAGGGTAAAGAAAGGGAGGGCAATGCTGACCTCTTAGAAAGCACCCGTTTTAAGCAAAGTACACTGGTCATCAAGTCAAGATCATATATTTTAAAGACATGATTGTATCCAGTTGCACTCTATACAGTCACCTAGCTACAGCTCTCTTTAACAAGCTCACTAAAATGGTTAATATGTCATGCATGGAGGTTCAGCCAGCAAAAATTCTGCAATACCAAAAATGTACTAAATGAAATCAGAAACATTACAGTTGTGTGACGCAGTTGACATTTTGTGTTTATTTCGACCTAATGAAATGGTGCCCCTTCCATCCCCTAAGAAGCATTGGGTGGACTTTGTTTTTTGTTTATTTTTGGTAAATGGTGTATCAGATATAACTTGTTGACTAGGTATGACCGGAAAGTTCTTCTCAGTGTTACCGTTCTCAGTGTAGTGTGATGTGTGAATGACTTAGCTATGTACACAATGCATTTACTTTGTCCTTGCATCAGCTCCTTCATCATCTCCAAACTAGGACACGTGACACTAACCATGTTAAGTTGTTCTCTGTATTCTCTGCTGTCCTATTACCCATGGCAGTGATAAATCGAGTTCAACAAGATGTTACTGGGCATTCCATTTTAACTGTGCCAGCAAGGGCTGGATAACTAATGCAAGCCAAGATTCCACAAAGAAGACAGAACGCATGTAGGGTTCGTATAAAGTTTATAAAAGAAGCATAGCGGATAAGATGTCAAAAGGGATGTTTAGTACCTGTGTAGCAGGTGGTTAAAAAGCACACACCTCAGAGTAAATTCTTCCCTCTGTATAAGTTTGTTTGTTTGCGAAACATAACCCCTTCTCATCAATATTACAATAGTGAGAAATCCACAAGTTTTATATTATATGTGGTTTGAGTGGCTTTACTTTGGGGCCTACATTTGGAGCTAGATGTATTAGGTTTTTTCTTTATGTCTGCATAAGAAATCAATTCTCCTCAGTGTTCTTCACTGAAGTCCCAGAGATTTTTTTGATTAAGGGAGATACTATTGGCCTGGAGACGAGGAAAGTTGTATAACATATGGCCTGAGTCGGTAGAGTGGCGATATCCTCTTACTTTACCTTTGGGGTAATGCCTTCCTCTTAGTACAGGACCTTAAGCTTAACTTTTTGGCCTACAGGCTGGCATAATAGTAGATGACGAGTAATTACTGGAGCCATTATGAAGATGGTTCCATGCACAGAATGTAATCAGACTGGTCTCTGATCTTGGCATGAATGCAAATGAGCATTTTGTTTACTGCCAGGCCTCTTCTGTTTATCTCTCCCCTTGTTCAGACCAATTTGCTTCTCAATAAGCAAAAGGTGGCCAAGGCGTTGTTCCTCTTACCTATTGCTGATTATTTTATTGCCAAAAGTTGAAGTACGAAACAAAAATTTTGTAGTTATTGGCAGCAATTCTGAGAAGGAATGAATGATCTTTTACATCGATGCATTCTGTAAATATTTGGCTGTTACATCAAGCTGTACGTTGATATTTTGCCAGTCACTGAAGATCACTGAAGAGGCACTGGAAAAGGTCCTTGGTGATGTCCGGAGCACAGCAGGTTTAGGACGTGTAGATTCTTTTGTGCAGGATTCCACCCAGATCTTTGTTTGAGGTGACGTAATTGAAATAATGGGTTCAATTAAGCAATTAAAAAGCTAAAAGGTTCAATGAAAACCAACACGTCCTCTGGTTCTCGGCAACTAGAATTAGCTTAGATATGTTTCAGACCCACAATCATATTTATAAGTACATTTTGCCATTACAGACTCTCCGCAAATTAATTGGAGTAATGCGTTATTGATTGTAAATGGCCAAAAGAAATCGACCTGAACTGTGAAGTGCATTTACTATTTTTCTAAACACAAGCTTAGTAATGCAGTTGTGATTGGGGGGGGGGGACTGACCTACTTCAATTTAAAATCTAACATGCATCACTTGATATTTTAAACAAAGTTCTATATGAAAAATGCAGCCAGAGAAAGTAATTATTAACTTGTCTTCAGCCCTCTAGGCTTTGGTAAACATACAGGCTAACAGTTTCCTTGTTCCTAACCACACACCCCTCCCCCCCCCCCCACCCCAACACTTTTTTCCTCGACAAAACCAATCTGCACAATAACTTAACTCGTGTCATGCTTTCTAACGGTCCCTGCCACAGATCATTTCACTTCAGATCACCCATGCTAAAAAACAATTTGAAATATTGTCTCCAACCTCATTGTTTAGATTTGCATGTTTAGGAAATGCTTGTGTGCTGTCTCCAAAGCTCCAACCCATCTGACTATGAAGCAATTACTTTTTTTTTTTCTTCTGTCTATCATTTGTAATAGTTCCAAATGCAATATGTTTTGCCTTTAGTCCTTTTGAACAGGTGTGTATATATAAGGTATTAAAGCCGGCGCCCTTAAAAAGAGGCACTCGTCATTATGATCTGCTTTCCAGCACTATTTTCCAGAGGCAATTGAAGCTGTATGTCAAAAATCCACTTTGACACCCTTTCCAGTTTACTTTCAATCGGAACTGACAGATGTATCGTGATGCATGCAGCGCGGTGCCTTGTGAGGAAAACCTTGAGCATTTGATTTCTAACTGCAGGGTAAACCTCACTGGCGGCGGCACAGACGAGCCGAGACGCAGTTTGACACGGCACAAAGTTTCCTCCTAATTGCACACGGCCCCCGCAGGTTTCACCTTCCTTGGGGGCTGGGGGAGGTCGCCCCGGAACGCTTGGCAAACACGGGATACCGTCCCTCGTCCCGCAGAATTTCCCCTGCGGCAGCAGCGGGGTTGCGGCGCGTCACCTCTCCGAGCGGCTCTCGTCACCTCAGTCGTGGTTGCCTCATCGCTTCTGACAAATAACCACTTCTGCCCATTGTCATTGAAGACCAGCGTTTGCCATTTCTTGCTTTTGTTCATTTCAAAATTAAAACGAGACATTACACAATAGCAGAGTAATGGGAAAATGTATTGAAAAGGATGAAGTTTAAAAAAAAAAAAAGATGAACAAATATAATATTAAACAGTGTGATAAATAACAATTATTTATAATTACGATTATCTGCCTCCTGTAGTGTGATTCATTGGACAATTTCGGCCAATTCATTCTGAAGTCATTTGTCCCAACTCGGCTTAGCTGCATTGGGGAGAGATCTAGAAGGTTTGTTAATCGCAGAAATAATAGCCCTTAAATAGCCTTTAATTTAAGCAACAATACAGCAACAAGGCATTTACTGGAGATTTTGATGACTCTAGATTGATTATATAGCTTGTGTAATAATTGTACACGATGGACAGTTGGAACACATTGACACTTGACATCTGACTGCAGAAAAATACCTGGGGTTAGCCATGCCATTACAAATGCATCTGCAAACCAAGTGTGGCCAGTGGAAACGCGGAGTTACCATTCAGTCATCATAACTAACTCAAGTGGTCTTGATTTTGCTGCATGCCTGCTGTTGCTCAATGCCGTGTTTTTGGTCGTCGGAATGTTCTCGAAACCTTCAATTGTTACATAATGAAAATTCCAGAGAGAGAATAACGTTATGCTTCTTACTGGTATCGAAAGCTCTTTTGAGGTTAGGGATACAGCATATCTTATCAAGAGTCTGTTGAGAGGAAACATAGGAAGTTATGGGCACATAGGATCATTGACCTCAGAACTCTCTTTCCGGCTGTTGGGTGATTTGCAGGAGCCTAGTTTTACACAGAACTGGTTGCATTAATAATGGGTATTTTTAACTAATTGCATTTGAAGTTTCTCCATGTAATATTATGCAGTTCCTCCAAAAAAAACCAAAAAAAACAACCCTTTTGCAGCTGCATTTTGAGAACTTTGAAGCAGACATATGTTTTAGTTGCATTCAGTACTATTTTTAATGCAAGACAACATCCCCTTTAAATACCAAGGTCAGAAGCATTGATATTTTGGATTCAAACTTTACTGTAGCTTTTCACAAAACAGAATGTTTTCTTTTTAAAGACTGAACAAAGGCAAAATGAGAGTAAAGTAAATGTTGTATAGTTTTTTATCATCAAAAAAAAAATTAAATGGCATGTAATCAAATTATTTTTTTGTTTATATGATAAGTGTTGTCTTTTTGTTTTCTCTTTTATGTTCATTATTACCTTATGGGTGTTCCGGGGGTTGACAATAAGTTTAAGATCAGTGATAATGGTTACCAGCATCTCCGAAATATTATGATTTTTCATAATATTATATTGTTTTGCCAACAAAATTGTAATTATTGGTGATTTTTTTAGTTCATAATTTGGATTCAGAGGATTTCTTCCTAAAGGCCACGACTGAACTTCTGTTCAGTATCAGTCTTGAACAAGTTGTAGGAGTCCCTCACCTCTGCGATGAAAGTAGAGAGTTGCGGAAATGCTTTCCTAGACAATAGATTAAAATTAATTGGATTCGATTGCCATGCGTTTTATAATTTATTATTATTATTATTATTATTATTATTATTATTATTATTATTATTATTATTAAATATAGGGTCACTTTATGCAGACTTCATTGTTCAGGTAAAGCAGTCCTGCTGTGACAGGTTTTGGTGATGGTGACCCAGTTGTGTAACGGCGTAGCACAAACACACTGACAGGCAATCATTAACTTTCACAGATCTAGGTGGGCAGAACACAAACAGATGAGACATTGCATTGTCTCACCAAAACAGGATCAGCGTACTAAGACTAGTCAAACTGGCTGTCACATTGTTTTTGCTGCGCTCAGTTCCTACCGCACGATAATACCTTTCACGCTCAATGCAAAACATGTCCATGTGTCACTACGTGTAGAAGCATAAGTGCACATTTAAAATCGTAGATTCAGTTTTTTGTCCGTTTGATTTAATTCAGTTTTAATGTTAAATTTTAACAAGAAGCAGGTGCAGTAAAAAGTTAACTTTCTCAAATGAAAAAGATTGATCTATGGTAGTGTACGCACATGGATTAACAAGTTTCCACTCTGTATTAAGAAAAGGCAGTGTGATCTGTCACGGGGGAATGTTTGCTGTTGAGGGCACCGTGTAGACATTTTATTTCTTACAGAGATGAGTGGTCTTGGAAACCACAGGCATTTTTATGTCTGCAAACAGTTTGTTTGTTTTTGTAATATTTTGTTTACAAGAGATAAAAGTTGATCGGTACAAAAGATACCACAGAAGCTGCCGTGAACAGATGCTACACTGGGGCACTAATGAAAGTAAAAGAGAAACGCGTTATAGCCATTACAGTTTGGAGGCTTAAGGATGATATTGCGGATGCAAGTAAAGTATTCTGCTTCAAGAATGTAATTGGCTAGAGAGGAAAAAAAGAAAGGGCTGGTCTGTTACTCCTTCAACAAGCTCAGACCAGTCCCTTTGTTTTGATCCATCTGGGGTTTATTTTTTATAATCTAGTCATTTAAAGCATTTTAAATAACCGGACGTATATGATCCATCAACCACCAAAATCAATCACTGCTGTCTAAGGTTCACAAGCTTCTTGATCAACAGGATAGTTCATTCTGCTACTACAGTTGTTGGGCTCTGAAGCTCAGATCATTTTTCAGACAATAGCCGTGTCTGCACAGCTTCACCCATGCTGAGCCGTGAGGCAGGCCCCAGTGGTCACTTCTCCCAGAGCGTGGGGAGCGACAAGGGCTTTGGTCAAGAGTGAAAGTGAGTAAACTGGAGCTATGGGATATAACATATTCCCATTCATGGACAGTGGGAAAGACTTTTTTCTGAATTAGACACCCGTTTTCATTCACGAGAACACCTTGGACTGCTTCTTGGTTGCCAGTTCCCTTTCAATTAAGTGTATAAAAAATGTAAAACCCTAGGGATTCTCTAAATCGAGCTTTCTGAAAAACCTCTATACGTGTTGAAAAAATGGCCTTTTTTTTTCTCCTCACAAAGAGACCACAAACCAGCTCTTATCCATTTATGCTCTGATGCCAGCTGATCTAATATTAAACATTTATCACTGGGGGAGCACCAGAACAGTCTTTTCCTTTTATTAATATATCAGCATTCTGCATGTTGTCAGTACTCCTGCCCTTTCAATATTTACCCTGCGCTGAACATTTAAGATACATAATCACTTGAACTCTTGACACCTCCTGGTTTGCACACAGTGGAGCGAGAGCAGGTCTCGTCTGTGTAATGTTTCATTAGCCCAGTCAGCCTTCGAACCTGCTGCCGAGACAGCAGGGAGCGCTCGGCGGTGAGAACTCTTAATGTTTAAAGCAATTTCTTCTGCATGGCAGAACCCCCTGTGTGTTGCAGCGCGTAGCTTGTGAACGCTAATTTCTCCTCCCTCTCAGGGAATCGTAGGAAAGCCAGGGCCAAATCTGACTCTTGGAGTCAATGGCAGGGGGAGTTGGAAGTGGATAGCCAACAGAAGAGGCAGTTTCAGTGATATTTTTTTTTATTGGTCCGTGAGAAGCACATGCAAGGTTTATGCCTTTTTCAAAGGGGTGGAGTAATTATCCTATTTAGATGCTATCCCTAGCCAGTTGTGGAACTGGGTTAATACTACCTGATCTCCAGGCCCAGATGAATGAACTGGAAAAGTTTAGACTGTCACTGATTGTGTGTCTGTGGAGAGCTCAATGTTAATAGAGTATGTCATTCCTGGGCAGATAATGTGTAATATATACTGTTGTATGTATATATACATATACATACGTTTCTTAATTTTTCTTAATATATATATAATTTCCATTTTTAAGTGGAAGTGTGCCACGAAAGCTGTTAATAAATTTACAGTCAAACCAGAGATCCCCATTCAATCAAAGCTTTGCATACATGTCTTCTGGCTACTGCTTCTTATACTTACCCATAAAATATCCTTGATTTCAGAACATTTTAGACTATAAATATGGTTTTGTTGTTATATTGGCATCCTCTGAGGCCATAGGATACATTTTGTTCTCCTGTTCTAACAGCTCCGGTGGCACTGCCACCATGATTAGATACCTTAAATTGGGTCTGTGGCCTGTGACACACAATGCTTCACGTGAGCCAATGGGGGGGGGGGGGGGAGCTCCAGCGGTTCTCCAGCGGTTATCCAGCCAGAGGGGAGCTGAGAAATGAACTCGAGGCATGATAACAAGCGCCTGTGCACTGCAAGCTCAGCGGCGTCTTTACAATTGTTCTGATTAAGTCTTTGTCAAGAAGAAAAAAGGGGGGGGGGGGTGGAGAGTAAACCCTGAGAGTTTGCGTGACCGGTTATTGCTATCTCCGGAGGTTTTATAAGTGGCAGCGCGTTCAGGACCTCTCTGCCAGGCCGTATTTGAATGTCTCAGTTGTGCAGGAAGACACCTCTTAGCTTCAGCTAATTTCCCGTAGAGACAAGGTTTCATTTATTGCTCTAAGCTTCTGCGGGCCACCTCTGTGGAAAAACAGACAGCTGTCTCTAGTGAAATAGAATTTCATTTATTATTTGAAAGAAAGAGGGGCACGGAAGTTAATTTACTGACCAGTTTTCCCAGAGAAAATAGCCAGGCTCTGTATAATCATTATTTAAGTTGCTGTAATTACATTTTGCTCATGTTTAAAGTACTCTACATTCTTTGGTTTCACGGCGAAGAAAACCATGAGTTAAAATGTATATACTGAGGGCAAGACAAATATCTTCCACTCTCAACTGCTGTGGTCAAGTGCTATCTTACCTCACGTTCAGTTTGGACCGGTCATACACTGCTGGAGAGAGGCCACTTGTGTCCGATCTTTTCTGGAAAGAAAATGTAAGCGTAGAGTAAATGTGGACATGACCTCAGACATCAACCCGTTCTTAAACCCTCATAAAATGATTAAGAACCGTGGTGTCACTGGCCTGAGAATTATCTCCATAGGCCTTCATGCAGCTGTTACAGTATTGCTGGTTCTCTCCATTCACACAATGTCTTCCATATTGCGGGCCTTTCCTTGAGAGCTGACCTGACTTTCAGGTTTGCTCTCCCTATGTCTTCTGTCTGCAGTCGGGTGTTTCTTTGCTCAGAGATTAATGTATGGGCTTCGCTTTCTGTGGCCTTGGCAGCCAAGCGACTCTCATCGTGAGAAAATCGATGCCTGAACTCTTGCTCTTTGATCAAGTAATCAAAGGAAATGTTAACACGGGCACACCGTTCAAATAAATGGTGTCTCACACAGCAATCACTTTGATTATTTGGACATGGCCGCAGAACTAAGACAAACGGTATCTGAAAGATTGTATAGAAATGTGCTGACATTCACAATGGTCTCCCGAAACGCTTTATCCCCGCCCCTTCTTTTAATGTCACCCCTATCTCGTGCTCGTTGAATTTTGCACATATTAATTCTTCCTCCTGCATAATTCCGTTTCCATCAAGATAATCACCTCGATAAGCAGTTGTTGCACGGCAGGAAATAGTTAACGTTAGACGTTGGATGACGTCAGTCTCGCTGCTAGCACAACATGAATTTGCCTCATTGTTTGACCATGAACAAACGGCAGCTTATCTGGTCAACCGTTTGATAAAACACAGATGCCCCTTTCTGAGTCTCAGCCAAAAATAAATGGCAAAAAGTGTTGTACCGTCACAATGAACGTGATTGATAATGCAAGAAATGGTTGCATTACATAAACCGTTGAATGGGGGGTTCAGAGTAACGGTTGTTATGTAATCTCAATCTACCTGCGCACAAGGAGACAATTGAACGATCTCAAAGATAAACATCTAAAAGGTAATTTTAGTTATTATTGGGATTCATTTTCAGCATTTCACTTTGGTCCTTCATATGGCAGAAAAGAAAGTGTTCTTTAGAAGTTCAGTATTAGACTGCTTAAAATAGGATTGTTTTTTTATTTCTCTAAAAAAATAATCAAATCAAGTTGGGTTTTACTTCTTGGAACGCTGTGTTTGTTGCAGTTAGAATTTAATGTCAGGTCCAGCTGCATCTCAAGCTTTTCTGGCTGTTTACTTGTCAGGTGAGGTGCTGAATCTACTCTTATCTCTTGCTTTTGGGACACAAGCCCTCAGATATTTCAGGGAAAGGATATACCCTCTTTTGACAAACTGTCAGAATCATTACGAGGGCTCCCTGGACAGTGGTTCGGGGCTCCATGGGGTGGTTGGGAGTTTGGTAGGAAGAACAATGCGAGGTGTTGGCAGCCCATGCGGTGCCGTAGGCCACATGGAAGTTCACCCTGCACAAGGAAGCCAGCAAGAACTGTATCTCTTTGGCCTAATAATGTGGTTGTCCCATGGAACTGTCTGATCCACTCCACAGCTCAGCCCCAGATTGACAGCCCGATGGTGATTTTGGTGACACAGTCCTTCATGTTAATCACTTTGCACCATTTACCCACTGACTGCTGGCATCGCATGCGACTGTGCTGGCACTGTGTTGCGCAACCTGTCGCCTTCTGCTGTGACGAGCATCCGGAAGCAAAGCTCAGCAAAGTGCACAGCTACGCTGGTTAGCACGGCCTCACGTGACCATGATCTTGATTCGCTATTGGTTTTTAACGTGCGAGAGCTGAAACGTCCGAACGAGAAGCTGATGACCAGCCAACCAACACTCCATCTACAGTTATTCTATTTTTATCACTATGTAATAAATAAGTTTGTAATGGACAGCTGACAATGAAGATATACAGATAAATAATGAAGTATGTGATTGTCTGCATTTCATATTACCCTTGTTGTTGTTGGGAATTTTCCTTTTTTTTTCTCAGCTAGCGTACGGGCAAGATCTGGCTGGCAAGCAGGCTCCTATTGACTTGCCAAGCAAATGAGACTAGTTTTTTTACTTTGGTAAAATTAAGTACATTTCTATTCGGTTATCATGCATCAAAATACAGACAGTAGTCCATAAAAACACCCTTTAAACAATTAACTAAATAGTATAACTAAATGAACTACAATGCATTGACTTAACATAATAGTTACTATGCAATTAAAATCTTGTAACAAGCCATTAACCAGCCTCTAGGAAATTATAAAACTACCAGCTTTGAACAGTTCTCTCTCTTAATATGACATCAACTTTATAAAGATTTTATTAGCACAAAAATGCCTGCTTTTAATTACTTATGTCTATCTACACAGCAAGGTAAGTTACTTATCGCAAACTATTTTCCTGAGGGGTCCACAAAACTGCAATCAAAAGTAGCGTCGGTTTGGCTTATTACAAAGGAATCAACACTACCCCGAAAGGAATTCTAATGTGCAGCTTGGATTCTTGCAACTAGGAAGAAGGCTTTTTTAACTTAAACAACTGCGTGCTTGCTGTTCTGAAAGTAAACAGTGATGAAAAATGAAAGGTTGTTTTATTATCTTTGTAGCTATTAACTATATAAACCTTTACCATTTGTCTTAATATTGTACTGGTATTATTCAGAAGAATACAATTTTAGCCCTCCAGCTCCATCTGCTTTTCTTAATTTGGCCCTCATGAAAGAGTCCTGCTCTATAGCTTCCGTGAGAACAGCAGACCACTTGATTTAATTAGTCATTAACCGCAAGGAAGAAAAATTTATGGAATTTTATGATTACGTTTTTGAAGGACATTTTGAACTGCTACATAAAAAATTAAAATACAATTTTTACTGTTGGTTTCTTTGGTTTGGTTTGGTTTAGTAGAGAAAGTCACATCTGTTTATTTGGCAGATAATGATTCCTAAATAATGTAAAGGAAATTGGCTCTTATGTCTCTCCCAAGGACAGCATGGTAAAAAAATTGGCCTATTTATTTAACTCAGAAATTTTTATCACCTGTGATACTGCACATCCCACCTCCCTGGACAATAAAGCCCATCTTCCCATTGTAGGTGATAGTCCAGTTATTTATATTGAAAGCGGTTCCCTGAATCTTAAGATCTAAATGCTTCTGACATACCTCACCGGTCACCGGCTTGAGTTCCGAGACATCACTCGTGGTTTCAAAATGCCGGGGAAATGGGAGCTTTGTGCAAACACTGATCTTGTCCAGAAGTGGTGGTAATCCCACTGTTCTCGCGCTGTTACTACCAGCGAGGGAAGCTCAGTTTGCCTGCTGTACCTTTCCAGATGCGGTGTTACAGAGCTAGTATTACGTTACACGTTTTCTACTCCGTAATCGGAGAGGAGAGGTGTTCAAAGGAATCTCGGTAATGGATACGTCCCTTCTTGTTCTTCTGCAGCACCCATGTGGCATTAGGCGGGCATGTTCCATCCAAGATAGTGGGGGTGTTTAAACTTAGGCAGCATCTTATGCATTAAATTACTAACTAAGCCCCATTCAGCAGAATGTGAAAGATGATTTTGCATGGGTGTAAAAAAAAAAAGAAAGAGTGCCTTAAAGACTAGAACATGACTACATCAAGGGCATCAGAATGCCAGTGCAGAATTATACTGTACCTTAAGTGAGTGAGTGAGTGGGTGGGATATGGGATTCCTTTCGGAAATATCGTATATACAAAACTAAGCAATAATCTGTTTATTTTTACTCTGAATGGCTGAAATAAAACGGTGGAGCTGAGTCTCCTGACAACCGGAGGCTATCTTTTCAACAGACATGCTCCTAGTGCACCAGCGCATTGAAATGATACGGCAGCATTTTATCAGAAAGTTGCTACTTTCTGGTAGGAAATGACTAGTCTGATGTTTCACAACAGGCATGTCCGGAGCTAGTATGTAGATTTTTTGCAAGTCCTTCACCTGGTAAAGCTGAAGTAATGTCTGGGTAACGTCCATGCAGCAGTGTGTTTAAGTGGTCCAGTCTAATGAATGTATGGGATTTGCCTAACATGCAGAATGCGTAAAATACTATTCAATCTGAGCTGTGGTCAACCTATAAGTTTTAAATTAGTTTATTCAAAAGTTTTACCTAATTTACTAAAGTCAGTGTTATTTCATCAACTGTGCATGTCATACTCTCTGTTTTGTCCTTATTCAGTTATCTCATGTTGGTCTCCTGCCCAGCTGCTCTTGTAATGCCTTATGGACGAGCTTCAGTATTTTTAATGAATCACTCTTGACTCAAAAGTCAATGGAAACACTGATTACAACTTTAATTTTACTACTGTGGTGTCTTATCAGTAAACGTGGCCCTTCTGCCACTCTGTTAATGTCCAGAGCTTGCTCCCTGAGCTTTAAACGCAGTTTTGTAAATGTTGTCATCAATAGCCTCCTGTTAGTTTGACATGAATCTAGTGTTTTTTCATTATGACAACGGGGATGTCATGTTGCTAAAGGCTTGGTCTCACTTCTTCTTTGGCAACAGGATCATTTCTAACATCTGACTGAATTTCCTCTAAAACTCCTAAAAAGATTGCATTGCTATTGGACACTCAGACCTCAGGGAAAAGTAGTAGTGGTATACCAAGCGTTTATATTATATTTGGAATGGTGAAGACCTGAGCTGAGCTGAATTTTTGTGCTGATATTTGGTTAGTCGGTTCAGTGTTTGCTTATAAAACAAAGGAGGGAAGTGTATACTTACTAATTTATTGTCCTTTGTGTCTACCCAGGACCTGTCATAATTCATAAATTAAATTGCATCCAAATACTAATTTGGCCTGTTAAAAAAATATCCAATGCTTCGATCTGCCACCAAAGTAAAACAGAATGATTACAGAGAGAGTTTGGCATAGAACAGTTTTTAGAGTAGATTTAAATTTAAATTTGATGCTTATCTGAAGTCATTAAATATGCATTTGATATAGCTGTATGTTTAGCTGTATTCACTATTTGTTTCTAAGTCACAGATTAATTATAAAGGTTAAGGTGTCCTTATAATATTGTTTCTAAATATGGCACTTGATTAATTGTTGTTCTGGGACCTCAGAAATGTTCATGAAGACCTACTTTAAGTAATGCATTATCTTAATTGACTAGAGATTCTTCTTTATATCACAGATTTTCATTAACCATTTACCGTCTATGCATCCTACTTCAAAACCTCTCTAACTGACTTTGACATTTGCAACTGTCTGTTATTTGATCCTCGAGATGTCAAGTCCCTTAGATTTGTTATGGAAGAAAATGTGTAGGAGTTTCCATATGACACTGTTGATCGTATGGTGCATACATGAATAAAATCGAGACCTATGGTATTGACATAGTCAGTTTGTCAGGCTTCATTTAAGTTTATATTCTCATGCTTTCAAGCCACGAAGGGGACCATTAACGCAAAATGCATTTTGTGCAAACAAGAAAGGGCTCAATTACAGCATCACCAGTTGTGAATAGCATATTAGCAAATTACATGTATGGCCACTGGCTGTTATGACCGGTTAAATGTTTCATGGTACAGCTTATGTACAGGTAGTATACATGCAGTTCGCCAGAGGCACAGCGAATATGCAAATAATTTCTGTTCAGGGGGCCAATGAGGTGTCAGAGGAGTTTTTCAACCTACATAAGAATCACTGAAGCTGCTGAGATGTCTGAAGAGGAAGACGAGAGGGACTGCCCTCCTGAAGTGGAGGGCTTGTGATTGAGAGCAGGGCCCAGACTGTTCAGGAGCTCAGGAGGCCGGTTCTCTGAGAGAACAGTGGAGGGTTTGAAGCGGTTTGCAGTTGTTTCCAGTGCTGTTTCTCTATTTTTCATTTTCAACACCCTACAGAAAGCCCACATTACAGAATTAAAAGCCAACAGTGTCAGGACCCGACACAAATAACTTCTGCACGCAGCAGTATGAATTTGCTACTGTTGATGAATCGCAGTGAACCATCAGATTCATTATGTCAGTGTTGTGCATTTCTCACGTCTAGGAAACAAAAGGGACTTTGTCGTTTGACGCAGCCAGAGCTTTCCACAAATGCTTTCCACCTTAAGGTATCGGAGCCTCCACGCTTTCATTGAGGACACATGCTCTTTTTGGCAGGAGGGTGTCAGCTATTGCATTGTAAGTTCACAGAAGGTTACTCCTGTCTGCCCGGCGCTGCAGATTCTAGGGAAAATGAGTATTGCCGTTTGTTTGCTGAGTTTACATCTGTACATCTTGGTGACTTGTCATTTTAAAGCGATGATGCAATGAAACCAAAAGGGAGATTGCAAGAGAAATTAGTCAGGAGCCATTTGAAATATATATATTCAATCAGTATTATATTTTGCCTTTTTTAATGCATAAAGCAACAGTACCTTGAATACCAAATTATGTGATTTAATTGGCCCTTAAATCATAAAAAGAAATCTCTTGTTTTAACTTGACTGTTGGAAAGACAACAGTTTTATCTTTAAAGCACTTTGTATTTTTGAACCATACTAAATTTCCTCCTTCTTCGCAAGCTTCTGTAGGCTTCTGTAAACTTCTGTAGGCTTACAAAGAGTGGAAAATATACATTTGGGGATTCAAGTTGAAAATCAAAGGTTATAGCTGGGAAAGCAGCACAGTTTAAACTATAATGAAGAGAATATCATAGAAATGGAGTCATGTAGATCACTAAAGTATGCTGTATTTTGGGCTCTTTTAAATAATACAACAAAAGTCTCTAAACCAATAAAAACTTCCCTTTTGCCAGCATGAACAGCAAGTTGTTCCGAATCAGATCCAATCATTTTATGAAGGACTCCCATGTTACATGAAATGGGTGACATGCAGGTAGTAAAATTATACCGATTAATTTCTATTTTTATCGATTTTGTCATTTTTAATCATATTACCTTGCATTATAAAAATTTACAATGGCGGTGAAATAAGTGCCCCCCCGTTACTTAATTTACTACAGTTGAAGAGTGAATTGAGAGCTCTTTTAGTCTCCTGTGAAACGGGCTTGTTAATTAAACTTCAGTACCCTTATGTGTCCCGCTGTCAATCATCTGGGTTGTCTGGTTTAGCAGTTTGATCTAGTTTGATTTGTTGGGTGACGTTAGGAGTCCTTTAGGTTGCAGATCTCTCTGGGAACTCCTGGTATACGCTCGCTCTCTCTCTCTCTCTCTCTCTGTATCTAGCAGGCGCGGTAATTCTGGGCACCTGCTGCTATCCATACAAGGGAAGCAGGCACTTGTTATCCTTGGGAGTGTCCTGGACTTTGCTAGCAGTTAAGACCAATGATTCAGCACGGTAGTTCAGGTGTTAGGTAGTCACACAGATACCATCAGGGGAGAGGCTGCAGGAGGAGGCAAAACAGGGGATTGGATGACATCGGCGAAAAGAACTGGAATACATCCATTTCCCTGGAAGAGGCAGTCTTATGCCAGGGAATTTGTTTTTGCTTTTCTAAGCAATGTCTGACGCACACGTCTCTCTTTCACTGGCACATTCCAGCAGCTTCCAGTCACTTAATACACAGAGTCGGCAAATTTTATGGTTTTATGAGCGGAGTCATATCTTGCTATGTTTTCAGATGTGCATGAAACACATTTATTTAATGAGCAACTGTAAAGGACATATATATAAACATCTAAAACAGTGCTTGATTAAAATTTAGCATTTTCAGTGAGAAGTTTTTTTAAAGAATACCTTTTTCTTTGTATCAGGATTAACCTTGATACATTTCATGAAATACTAGGCACTGATATTGAACTGGGGCCTGATTGATGTTTTTTGACCACGGGAGCTGACCGATTGACTCCGTCTTCCTTCTCTGCAGTCCACACCCGAACTCATGTGGAGCCCACAAGACAGCGACGGCGATCACTTCGGGCAGGTGGCCGCCAGGATGGAGACCACCGCGGCGTTCGGCGCCCCCAGCATCTCCGTGTCCCAGCAGCAAGCACCCAAGAAGTTTGCGCCAGTAGTTGCCCCCAAGCCGAAGTTCAACCCCTACAAGCAGTTTGGGGAGGCGGGGCACGCCGAGGCGGGAGGTCAGTTTGATCAAGAAACTCTCTTTTGGTATCTAGCCAGTTTAGACAAATATCTCTGTGCAGACAGTGAGGACACATATTGGACTGACACTTATGAAGTGTCAGGTGACGTTTAAAAGTAGCTTGCGTTTATTATTTTTTTGTAATTGAGAAGCTAACGCAGCTCCCAGAGGTTGTGTGTGTGTGTGTGTGTGTGTGTGTGTGTGTGTGTGTGTGTGTGTGTGTGTGTGTGTGTGTGTGTATATATATTT
>JAOYSI010035360.1:0-29767 GCA_025775065.1 Hiodon alosoides
TATCTTATATATATATATATATATATATATATATATATATATATATAATTTTATTACACACACATATAAAATATACATATCTTATTTTCACTTATAGACAGTTCTAGCTACTTACCCACTCTATTTTAGTTCATACAAGCTTCCAATAAAAAAAGCTATTTTTACTAATGTGTTCTCAAAATAACCAAACAAAACAAACGAAAATAATATTAGTTGTAAGTTATTGCATGTTTAGAAAACAAGACCAAATTCCAACCATTAAAATGTGTGTTTTTCTTTTCTTCATGGACCCCTAACAACTGTCATCACTGTATGCTTAAATAAATGAGTGACTTATTTGAGTGATCTCACTGTGCCATTCAGAAAGATTTGTAACCTGAATTGCTTCAGTAAATATATAGTATAAATAAAAAAAAATAAGGTGGTGATAATTATGGCAATTAAAGAGTAGAATTAGGCCAAAGGGCGGTGTGCCAGCCGGAAGGGAACAAATAAATGGAGGGGGGTGGGGGGGCCTTCATCGGGTTTAGATTAGGAAAATATAATAAAAGTCCCAAACAGCCGTTAAAATTGAATACATAACCTGTCAAAGTCAATCTTTCAGAAACCGTTGAATCTTTTTTTCACAAACTTATAAACAGAAGAAGCGAACCATGCACTGTTCAAAATGTTTGAGTGACCCAGGAACATCCTCCACCATTTGCTTCCAATAAGTATTTGAATTGGAGACTTAATTTCTAAAGGCAAAAAGTCTCAATTGTGGATGAGATAGTATAGTCCTGCTAAGTATGGAGAGTAAACAAAATGTACAAAGGCTGTCCCTCTCCAGGGTTGACAACCACTTCAAATCAAATGACATATGTGATTGTACAAATAAATGGAAAAACAAATAATTACACAACTGAAACTTTTTTTTATTATACACAACTTATTTAACAGTAATATTAAATAATTTCATACAGATCAGAAGTGAAACTAAGGTGATCTAAATAGACAAAGCTATTCAATCAAATAATGTAAAATGTGATGTCAGCAGGAGATGTCATGCAGCCCAAAGGTATTATTTAAAGTGTATTTCCACTGACTCAGCAAAAACTAACCTAATCTTACCACCCACTTGTGTAAATGTATTGCTTTGTTACATTTCCTATCTATGAAACCTGTTTACGATTGTGTAAAAATGCTTTACGTTTTAAATAAACATTAATCTAAGCACTTAAACATGCTCCAGTATAGTTTATAAAGAACTGGATAACTACGAACTGAAGAACGCGTTTTAAGTTTTAATTCGGTTTCAGTATTCAATAAAATTAAGTCTAAAGAATTAAAAATAGCCATACTCACAAGGCCCCAACTGAAAAACATTTTGACAGAACTGAAATAAAATTTAAAACATATACACACACATACAAAAAAGTATCAGTAAAGACTTTCCCCGACAGTGGAGATGGAATTATTAACGTAGTATAACAGGGTAGTTACCTTTATTTGTTTGACAGCACGACTAATTTAGCCAGTCGTTACCTTAACAAAAATGCGTTAATAAGCTATCAAAGTAAGGTATTTAGCACTAAATGTATATGAGCACAACAATTTCGAACCAAAATATTCAAGTACATCTGTAGCTAACTCGCATAATCATTTAAAAATACGTTAATTCAAGTGTAAACGAATTGAACTAGCTTTCTGGCTAGCTAGTAACAGACATCAGCTAGCAAGTACGAGTCATCTACCGGACCGTTTTGATTCAAATATACACTACTCTCTACACCATCATTGTACAGGCAGAGAGCTGAAGAACACGACAATTTATATTGATGGATGTAGTGGCTAGTTAATAAGGAACGTTGCGGTTAGCCAATATACACAGACAGGTTTTTTTTTTTATTGTCGAGTTCACGATTAAATGGGCCAGTCAGAAAAAAGGTTTCACTGAGAAATTATTAGCACACGTGCAGTCAAAAAATACGAAACCGACTGGTTTAAGACGTTTAAGGTTAGCTTGTGAGAGAATACTGGACTTTGTAGTGGTCGTTAGTCGTTACGAACTCCCTCCCCTCAACACCATCCAACACAACAACAGGGCGTGTGGGTCGACTTGAGCGGGTCCCATTACAAAAGCTTTGGTTCCTTTCTTTAAATGTAATTAAATACATACCATGCATACATAGTTTTCCTAGCAATCGAATTAAATTAACAGAACAAAACACTTATTTACCTGTTCGCTTCCTCGTGTTTCGCAGGTTAGTTCCTTGCAGGAGTTCCAGTTTTCCTCAGTTTACAAACACAGGAAACGCTACCGGAAGTGCTCCCCAGGGAGTCTTCTGCCACGTGATCAGAGAAGCTTTAAAAATGGGATCCTGCGTGGCCATATTAGTATAGCTGCAGGTATTGTAGTTTTCTTGGTTTCGGGCCGGTATTGGATCTTCACATGAATCGAAATGTAGATATTGCTTTAATAAGAAACGATTTTAAATTAATAAAGTGAGTTCTATTTGTTGTACACATCCTCTGTCTCTGGTGAGATCAGCAGTGGAGTATAAGAATATGGAATAGAAAAGCATGACAGACATTCCCAATGTGACCAAAACTTTTGCCTCTTCCGTATAGGTCTGGATTAACAATCACATTCAAGAGCGATAATATTAATTAAAGTAAATGTTAAGTAACTACCATAATTCACGAAGTCTAGTCTAAATTGACACAGGAAGTCAAGTAGGATACAGCTGGAGTGAGACTTCCTGTGAACCTTTCAGTTACACACCAATCACCTTAACCAATGCAACACCAGCTGCTGTTCCCCTAGGTTGAATCACCTGTAGTGTTGCTTTTGTGTCAGTTTATGTTTAGCTTTCATGAATGAGTCAACTATATGGTTGCTATTACCTTAAACACAATTAAGAAAATATATTTTAATGTTTAAGGAACAAGGCTGGACACCCTGTAATTGGTGACTGTGTTCCTTTGGTTTTATTAACATTCACACTCCAAATCACTGTTTTCAGTGATTTAGTTACGGAGAAAGACAAGGGGATTCTAGAAAGAGAATATATATATATATATAGTTTTTCAACTTGCAGGTCATGCATTATTAGGAGTTCAAGTTATTGCTTAGATTATGGTTTCCATGTGATTTTAAGATTAGATAAAGTATAGATTCTGACCATAGTGGGATTCATCATTTTACTGGCATAAACTTTGTGTTGTAGAGGACATGTTGCAATTTTTCAACACCAAATCCTTGTTCAATACTATTTGACTGAAATTAACAGATAATCTGATGTAGAAGAAATCTACATGTACATGCAAGGAGAGGAGCTAATGTGGCTGTAGGCAAATTATTCTGTGATGACATTATTTAAGCTGCTAAAAGAATATGTAAATTTATTGACACGTCATATTTAAAGCATTTTACAAAGAAGGAAATACATTCAAAAAGCTTATAGGGTGTCTTAAATATGTGCAACTTTGTTGTGGCAAGTGTGAACAGGGTTTCTGCCTGTGGTACAGTAGTATGGTTGAACACTTGACATTTACTTGGTTTATACTCGTCAAAGGTATTGATATTACTGCAACTGTTGTTATGCTTATACTTATTAATTTCAACTTTATTTAAAGGATATGGAAAACAACAAAACTGACTTGTGTAACTAGTAAAAGACAGAAAGAAGTACTGTGAGACTAGTCAGCCTGTCAGGCCAGTCCAAGTGACTCCAGCAGAGGTAAATTACAATTATCAATGTTATAAATCACACCCCAGCCTCTCAATCTCATCCAGGAAGAAGTCCATGTCTTTCTGGGAAATCTGGGGGGAGATGATCACCATACGGAAAAAGTTGACTCTCCCATTCTGGGGCTGGTAGCCCACCATCATGCAACCATGGCGGATCATGCGCTCCTTTATGATTGGGGCCACCTAGTGGGAAAGAGATGTTACTACTATCATCCACCATTATTTCCTATGATCAGTTTTAGGCATTTTCTTCTAGTTAATAGAAAAAATGTCACAGAAAACAACTTATCTAAGTCACACGTAATTAATGAATAAATCTTTGTAAGTTTAGAGATAAAAATAAAGAGAAAGGGAGGGTAGTTATTTTTAAAGACATCAAGTGTTCTCAGAGAAAAATAAGTGATTTTGTGCTTTAATACAAGCTTTGTATATATCCTGTGTGGTAAACATACCTTTGAAAGTCTCTCCTGGTAGTCCTTGCTCCCCTCCTTCCCCCTCAAGCTGGGAGGCACGTACCAGAAGCATACGTTCACAAACTGAGGCTGTTCTCAGACATCAAAGATCCATGGAAATGGCAATATGTGATGAAAGAATTGATGTCGTTTAAATTTTCAGCAATTGCAAATCAGCAACAGAAAGTAAAGTTGAATTACATTACTTTTGTATATAATTATGCTTCAGCTAGATATTAGTTCCGTTATGCCACAGGGTTAAGCATGATTAAATATGAATGGCTCACCTCATTGACAAGCGTAAACCCCTCTCTCTTCTTCATCTCAGCCACAAGGTATCTACAGGGACGTGGAGAGGAGTAAGCAAGACTTTTTCCAGGGTTCGTGGGTGTCACTTGAGGGTCTTACATCTATTAAGATGGGAACCCTGAGCAACCCTTGCAGGATTATCATAGGCGTTGCTCATCGTTTTACACAGGCCAAGGTCTATTAGCTGGGCAATGTCCTTCACCTCAGGGCAAACGATGTCAACCTACATAAGCCTGCAAATCAAAACTGTGCTGCACCTTGTGTAAGTAAAGGCCTTGTCCACACGCTCTTCCAAGCCCTGTGAGCCCACAGCCTTCCACATCAGCCATAGTTTGAGGCAGTCCACCTTGCGGCCACACTGCACTGACTTATCCCCCATGTCCAGACTGACATCGTAGAACTTGTCCTGCTGGAACAGGTAGGTGGCATTGGCACAGTGGCAGCGCTTCAGCAGGTTCTGGGGAGGAAAGAGAAGACTAAAATCAGACCAGGCTTTACAGAATATCCATATCAACTGACTCGCATTAAGAGATACTAGGATAGATATTTAGATGTCATTCCATAACTAGAGCAGAAGCCATTGTAAGCTTCAAACCAGGACAGATGCCCTACAAATGACGCCATTATTTTTTAAAGTGCGGAATGATAAAAATTAGGGTGGTCACGACCACAGACCCAATTCCTAAACCTAAGAGGATTGGATGCTGCAGCAAGATGAGGTGTTGACTGCCTCTCCTACCGTGGTATCCTTGAGTAGGAAGGCTGAGCACTGCAGGCCCGTCAGCAGCATTTTGTGAGGGTTCCATGTCACTGAATCTGCCCTAGATAGAAACACAGTTGGGAAGAACTAAGTCAGGCCTTTGGCGCAACAAGCTCAAAAGACTGAATTGATTCACTGAAGAAATAATCACAAATCTTGTCACAAAATCAAATTGTTTTTCTCACAGAACAGTTTATACAGCTTACTCATACCTCTCAATTCCCTTTAGCAGGTGTCTGTGTTTCTTGGAAAAGAGTACGCTACCCCCCCAAGCTGCCTGTGGGAATAAAAGATAAAAACATTATTCAATGTAGTCACGTGAAACAGTTTTGTCCTTAATACTTCAACAAATCACTATTTAACAACAATTCACTTTAATGATGAGATGACAACTTACGTCTACATGCATCCAGAGCCCATTCTTCTCACAGATATCAGCTATGTCATCCAGTGGGTCAAAGGCACCATGTATGGTAGTTCCTGATGTGGCGCTCACCAAAAAAGGCACCGCACCCTAAGAGGGCATGGATGAAATGGGAAGACAGGAAAAAAAACGTTAATATGATACAACACATTCTTTACACACACAATATTCAATTCCATGTTATCTTCAGCAAAAAATTGATGTTTTACAACCAAACACATATACGGTTCACAAACAGTCATGCAACATATGCAAGGCAGATAGTTTTTTCCCCCTAAACATGACCTTTTAATCATTAAGTAAGCAGTGAGTCTACAGATATCATTATTAAATGCGGATATTTTTGGTAGCAGTAATTAATTTTTTCTGGCCCACAATATGTAATGCACCTTGGTTCATTGCCACCTCGCAAGGGGAGGGTAAGGACTCCTCCAATACTAGTCAAGTTTTTTGTCACCTGTTCTTTTTACACTTTGTAGGCCATACAGACCGCACAAGAGGTTCTCAACTTATTGGAGGAGAGACACGTTCTTCTCAACGGCACTGCAAGCTAGCTGAGCCGCTTGATATTGACGAGCAGAGAAATATCCTGCCAATTTACCCATCCCGGCCAGAAAACCAATTCTACACCCCACTAGTCACAATCAGTGAAAGACTGGATTTGAACCGCAAAACTCTAGCTCATAAGACTCCTTTTACCAATGGAGCCACTCAGGTGGCCAAATAATGAATGTAGTCCCATTGGCCTACACGGTCCCATCTAAATTTTATAGAGGTGTAATCTTTACATAAACTACTAAAAACAGCTCAACACCAATGTTTGAAACATTAATTGCTGTTTAAATATAATCAGATCCTTTCCCCAACGCAACATAATAATGGCGCAGGCCATGGCTAATGTGTGTTTTAATACACCTGCCTGTGTTCTAGCAATCTCAATCTTCTTATGTAAGTCTTCAGGTATCATGCAACCCCTGTGAGACAAAAACAGAGAAATACAAAAGTCAGAGAAAAAGCGAAGTAAAGGGCACAAATTAGATTACTATGAAGAGGATGATTCGGGCATTGTACCTTTCATTCACTTTCACGATGAAAACGTTCTCTAGCCCAATGCCCTGAAATGAAGCTGCCTTAGACACAGAGTAGTGGCTCTAGAAGAAAGAATATCATGTTTTAATTGAAGAAACAACTCATATTATCTCTTTAGCACTTTCCTTCTCTCTTACCTCCTGGGATGTGAAGACAGCCAGCCGTGGTACAACCCACAGCCCTTGCAACTTGACCTGCGGGAAGGCCCGAAATCGTGCAATGTTCATAGCATACATGTTGGATATCGAGCCTCCAGGGCAGAAAATGCCGTCCCCCTCTGTCCAGCCCACCATCATTCGCAGCTGGGAGAGCACAACTGCCTCCATCAGTACAAACACTGGGGCCACCTCATAGGTGTACCTGTATACAGAACAAGGAGAGGAAATTAACCATGGACACTGAGGTTCACGATGTAGCCAAAAATTTTCTAAAAAATTATTCAAAATATAAATAGTACCAGTTACTGATAAATTTTTCAATCCTGTGTTTTTACAATAAGTTATACATGTTTTAAGTTATACTTGATCCATTAGGTAAATATTCACTGTAAATACAACAACTGAAACTGAACCACAGGTCAGTTTCCTGCTTTGAAAATTTGAAATATGTTGCTTGCATATTGAGAACATTTCCCAAACTAAATCTTACAGTGGTTGACTGGAGACATCCTTTGTGGGAGCAGAGCGTGTAAAACTTACTGGCTAGTGTTGAGAGCCTCTGTGAGGAAGCGGCCAGCCAGGGCATGGTAGTCCACACCTGCAAACAGCTGATTAAAAAACCGAGGGTGACCTAAAAACAGGGGATATTTGTCATATGTCAATTCTGTGTCAGTATGTTTTCATCAAAAGAGAAGTACGTAAGGATTGTCGTCATACAAGTTTTGACGCTGTATTTGACTACGTCTCGGACACGCTGCACAAGCTGGTTGTGGGATTCTCCATTTTCACGCAGTTCCAGGTCCAGCAGAGCCAACAGCTCTTCTGGTTCCTGCCAATTACACACCTGCAAGGACCACAACACACAGCCACTTATTAGACAGAAATCAGCACAATTTACAAATGAGAGGTTACACACACAAAAAAAATCAATAACCATGAAATTTGGCAGCACAGATAACACAGGCAGCTAAGAACTAAGACATTTAATGGAAACGAAAGAAGACCTTTTCCTCTACATCAGTCCCTTTACAGAGTGCCTCCTCCAAGATAATTTTGAATGCTTCTGTCAGGAAGCGCAGCCCATCAGCATGGTCAAGGAGGGGTACGTTTAGCTGGTGTCTATTCTGAAGAGATGTTGGCCATTTCATTGAGATCTCTATGACAACAGGGGAGAAAATGCATTTACATGATTGGTCACATTTTAAAAATACATTTTATTTCTGCAGCACCTTTTTAAGAACCCAAAGACATTATACTTAAAAAAGGTATACAGACCCCTGACCAGTTCAGTCATATTTCTGAATTACAAATTGTGTGTTGAAATTTTGCCTTATTTGATCATTTATTTTAAAATCAGTTATTGCAAGTTGAGATTAGTTTTATGTTGGGAAATATTTGTGTGACAGAAATATGTTGCTTGCAAGCACAACATTCACACCGGCTTTTACTCTCTGCACTATGTCAGTCATCAAAAGTTTAGAGTGATGGTAGCTGTTTATATGAACTTCAAAATTACTACTTTAGTTGTGTTTCTCTGCAAATGAACGTAATCATCAAAGACACACTGAAATGTCTTAACATGACTGAAGATGAATACAAACCAAGCCAGCGACTTTCAGAGAATAAAATTATACAAAAATATATTTTTTTAAAATAGTTGCTAAATGTGTTTTTATACATTTACATATAATTCTATGTTCTAATAATATGACCCGTTATCAATTCCAGGTCTGAATTTTCTAACTCAGTAGCGAGTTTTAATGCAGTGTTTGATTAATGAGCTAGTCGCCACAGACACATTTTTTGTTTTACGGCAATTCACAACCCAAACTAAAATTTAGATTTCACGATATTACTGTCAAAGTTTACTATGCATATAGAACGTCTCGAAGTGTATGGCTTGCAAATACATAAACGTACACATGCTAGTATCGCCCTCTACTGTACACGTCGACGTTCTGCTATTTCAACCCCCGTCGACAAAGATGATATCAAATACGGATTTAGCGACATCTAGGGACAATTTCTTTGGCTACTTCTTGTCTTGATGATTTGGCAACACTTGCGGCATTCCATGCTTTGGCGTCACAGCTGAGAGAGACAAAACTCTCTGTTTATCCTGCAATGTGTTAAATGATTAATGGAATGCTTAAATGGCCAGTGGCTCAAAGGTGGGCGGAGAAGTCGAATTGCATGGACCGAGAACCATACAATCTGTAGTTAGCCTCGACATACCTGGACATCGGTTCTTCGTGTTGAGGATTTTAAAATATGACAAGTTTTCCGCCAGTGCAGTGGTGAACTTCTTGCCTCTAGAAGGATGCTCGCGCACTTTCGGGTGGCTCGCTAGCTAGCTCGTAAAACGGTGTATAAGCACTGCGGTTTTCGCTTGACTTCCAGTATGATCAGAAATCGATCATAAAATTTTCTTTAAATTATAGTTCCAACGAAACGCTTAAAGAAAAGTAATTTGCAGGCTAGTTAGAAGGCAACTTCTTTTTATATGTCGTTACTTTATAATCTAAACCACTTAAAAATATACAATGTTCTTGCTTTATATAGGATATGCAAGTGAGTTTAGCGATACAATATGGTTTACCTCCAAGCAACCATTCCCAACTCCAAACTGGTTTCGATAAGTTAAGTCCCATTACATGTCACGAAAGTGTAAAAAACCCATATAAAAAACTTCATGCCATATGATTTGCATATTAGAATAACCCACTTTTAGTAAGGGTGTGTGTTTCCATTTGCAGTCGCTTATCAAAAGTTCAGCGGGTTCAACTGTAAATGTGACATACGTGCTCCAGCTGTAAATCAATCTTCAATCTATAGCTATCTAACTATTCCGACATTACATTCTGTCATCCCGTCTTACTATACGCCCAAGTCAATCTACAAGACTCCCTCTGCACGCAATTCGATAGATGGAAATTTCCATTTCTAAGAAGAAAAAAACGCAGGGGTTGCGTGTAGGAATTAGGACACAAGTTGCAACTCGTAAAAATTCGGAATTGCTCCATAAAAATGACCAAATAGTTGAAAATGTTGCAGAAACTAAATCAAATTTTTAAAATGTTTGTACCACTAAACACATACTTTGAAAACTGGAAAGGCTTTAAAATATACCCCTGCAGCCAATTCACTCTGAATTGTTGAATGCATTTAATCAGTTACATTGCTTTCCATTTACCTTCACATTCTTCTTTTTTTTCAGTTCTTGCAGTTCTTGAAGAGATCATACTGGGTCAGATGGCTGTGACTTCTCAATCGACTTCGACTTACTTTTGAAAAGATTTAGTCAATGCACGATTTAAATCAATCTAAAAACCAATAAAAGCACGGATCGGACTTACACCAGTCATTCGATTGGCTTTGGAAACCAGGGGTGGGAACTACTAACTAACAGCTGGGACGTAGAAAATTTCAGGGATCCATGGGTGCCCAGTTTTGGGGGGGGTAAAAGCAGAAAGCGTTCTTGTGAAACATGTTATACAAAACTCCATACTGTAGAACTGGAATTGACTAATGCCGAAATCACATACACATACTAATGAAGATGCACATACTACTAAAATCAAAGTTTCTAAAGCGTTATCATTCCAGCTGTAAACGAATAAAAAAACAGAAATCTCTTATAATGTAACAAAGATATAATGTTACAAATGCACAAAGTTGACGTAAAGTACCCCCCCCCCCCCCATTAAGAACAATTAAGTGTGATTTGAAGATTTTAATGAGATGCTGTTCTCCTCGCTGTTTCAGCGTTGCGATGCAATTGTTAGCCTTTGCGGGCGCTATTCTGCTTTCTTTCTGCGATTCAATTTGGGTAAAGCATTCTCTTTGGTATGCGGTTTTCACAATCGGCCAGTCAGACGCTCTCATCAGAAATCTACAGTTACAAATTTTGTCGTGTCTCTAGTTATTACACACAATTACATTATATAAAAAACTTAATTTCCCTAAGCAAATGTAGTAGAAAGAATTGTAGAATTGTCGTAGAAGCAAACTGCCATCGCCGTAACTAAGCCTTTAGTGATGGAGTCCTCCAGAAAAATGTATAAGAATAAAAATAAAAATCACGAATGATTCTTAAAATTTTAATAAAATGATAAAAAATTAAATTTAAAAAGAAACTTAAAGTAAGTTTTTACACCATCCCCCGCAAAAAAGCGGTCCAATGTCTGTAGTTTCCTTAATTACAGTGTTATACTTCTTATTAAGTACTGCTTATTTCTGTAATTATTAAAATGCAAATCATGAACACTTTTAAGAAAATGATGTTGGAAGTAAAATGCTATCTGGTGAATTTTTAAATATATTCTGTTAACATTGATCAAAATGTATTTAAATAAATTATTAAAAAAAAAATCATATCTAGAATACCGAAGAAACCAACCATTTTGTAGAAAATATATATCTTTATTTCATATATGTTTCTAATGGTTCGATACCTTCTCGCAAGTTAAATTTCCAGTGATATTCGTTTCGTCATTAGAGCTAATGCGAACATTTTATATTTCCCAGTCTGTGCGCTTGGCTTCCCATTTTACACAAGCTTTATCTAATTATTATATCAAATATACGAAACCACGAACCAAATAAATCTACTTTATGTTCATTTTGGAAGTTTCAAGATATGATTGTTTATAATTAACCAAAATTTAGCTGGACAGGAAATAAGAAGTCTTATCTGATTCCAATGACCAAATAAAGCTGAATGTTGAATGAAATATTTAGGAGTTGTTTTCTTCTTTTACTATTTCTTTTCAGGTACTGGTAATAGGGTTAGGGTTAGGATAATAGCCTATTTCCGGAGAGCTGATTCACAGGGTGGGCGGACACCCCAAACATCGTTGTCGAATGTTTCCAAATGTAATGACCCCTTGGAGAACTCTTAATAGCTTCAGCCACTCTTTGCCATTTCAAAGGAGTTATCCGGACTGTTTTGTGATTGCACGGATAAGCCTTCAAGTATAACATGTCTCTTGTTAATCAGGGCTACAGCTGAGTGTACCTTGTTGCTTCATGAATGTCACACATTAACGCAAATGTACAACCTTACCTTAGGTAAAATCCGAGCATCATTCCCAAAATTATTTTAGAAAATACTCTTTATTGACCACTGTGGAAAGTTGAGACAACCTTTGTGCTATATATTTTATTTGTTTACGGATATATTTAATTTACAATCATTCGTGGTGATTATTCATGGACATCAGTTCATGAATTCAAGAATTCAGAATTCAATCACATTGCAAAACATTTGTTTGCATATCATGTACTATATATACCCTCCTTGCACTCTTATCCTTGCACTCTTACCATGGTGAAACATAATAACACAGAGAGCCATTTTTCGAACATTTTTTGAACGGGGAATCTTTAGGACAGATCTTTTTTTTCCCCCCAGGCTGGCCAGAACTGTGAAGCCATACTAGCAACCCACTTTCAGGAAATTTCCCGGAGAAGTCCTTCTCTCAGAGAGCTTGTTAAAACTATGAGCTCTTCCTCATAAAACAATAAGTTAAGAGGTCTTTAGATTAGGGTATCATATCTAAATAGTGCCATAAAGTCAGATAACACTGTCACTGGTTAACTTAGAGTCTTATCAACTACTGTTAATGATTGACAGTAGAAAATTGGCTTTATGATCCTTACTCACATTGCCAACTTCATGTGAATGTGATCTACTGTCTGTATCAATAATGTTGATAAATAAATTGCTTAGATTATGTCTACATGTTTTGCACAACATCACTTGATTTAGGCTTGAAAATGATTACTGAATCACATATTAGATTTATTTAACCGCTAATGGGACCCATCAAAAAAGGGGGGATGTCCTTATCATACAGTAGCTATCTTTCAGTAATGAAGTTGAGATAAATACTGTAAATAACTAAGTAAATAATTCAGTTAAATTACTTTAAATCATTTGAACATTGCCAATACTGAAACACTAATTAGAAAGTTAAACCAATTAGAAAATAACAAGAGTGAGTCTGTGTCTTGTTACTTCACCACTCTTACACTGTAATATCCACAAATATTCACCACAGCTGAGTCTTAACTCACTCATCAGTTCACCCCTGTACTCAGGCAGAGTTAAAATGAGGAGTGAAATTGCAGAGAGCTTGGAGGTTAACAGGCCTTAGCTTTGAGCACAAGGTGAATACTGCACAGTGATGACGTTGCGACACTGTTGAAATGATCGTACAAAGCCCGCCCACCGAAAATTTGATGACTTGGCTGAAGGTACAAGGGTGAACACGGGTGAAACCACACCAGGGTGAAACAACGTGATACTTGCCGAGAGGAGAAAGGTTAACAGAAAAGGCAGATAACAGTTCATGAAAGAGACTATATATGTCAATCTTTTTCACATTTTTTTATTTTAGTAGAAAATCTCAAAGACATAGAATAGTGATAACAAATCAAATGTACTGTTTAGGTGTCTATCTGCAAATGTTTTAACAAAGAAATTGCTCTTTATTTGCATATTCAAACCGCAGTTTTTTTTTTTTTTCTAACTTTCCCACCTTAAAAAATCTGAAACCGAATTTGGTTCCAAACCCGATAGTTGCCAGTTGTTGTCTGACTAAACAAAACATTTGAGTTTGAACCTGTCTAGCCTGTTTCTTAATTTGACATAGAGGTTTTTGACATAGAATAATCGTAAATTTCTGGGGCATTTACTGTCCCACCTTGAAAAATCTGAAAAACACAATTTGATTCCAAATGCAAAAGTCGCCAAATGTTGTCTGAATAAACACAATGTTTAAATTTTAACCTCAGTGTAGCCTTTCTCTTAATTTGACAGTAGGTTTTGGACATAAAAGTACATTTCTAAATAAAGTAATTCTAAATTCAATTAAGCATAAAGAAAAAATATCCCTCAGAAATTGTGCATCAAACAATGACAAAACCGTTATTTGGGAACTGCAACTTTACTCTAAATTCTACATTTTTAAAAAACAAGATTTTTTTTTACTTTACTTTCCAAATACAAGACGTATACTCTGGATACACTGAACTAAGGTTAAAATAAAACACACACATTCCAGTATTAAAAAGAATAAAAACCCAAATCAGTCTAAAAAAGAAGAACTGAGTGGGAAGGGCCTTGAGGGGAATTTATGGCTTGTGAGGCCTTTTGGGGGGGGTGGGGGGTGTATGGTACAGATAATATGTCACGGCGGAAGTTATTAGCTAACAACATATAAAATGCTATCCAATAAAGTTTATATGGTTATAAATATACGGTTATGTGTTACTATTTGATTGCAGGGGCAGTCTGTATAAAGGGAATTCCATTGCATTTACCTATTTTGCTGGAGAGGAGAAGTTAGGAAACACTGGGCCATCTTCAAAGTAAAATCAAAGGCCCAACAGCATCGGTCAGGACTATTTTCTGGGGCACATAGGATATAATGCCCACAATAAGGGAGGTCAGGGTAATGCTGTGAAAGTATGAGAACCTGGTCCCCAGGAAAGGTCAGCCAGCAGTTACTGGGGCTAAATAGATTCAGCCGAGCTTCAGGAGGACGTCCAGGTCTTCGGGCAGGAGGACAGGGTCACCTTTGGAGAGCAGGGAGTACAGGCGGGCTGCCGTGGCGCCCCGGCCCTCGCGCATGCGCCAGGTTCGCAGCATGGCAAACACCCGCTCGGGGTGATTGAAGGGGTTCTCTTCTTCTAGCTGCTCCAGTTTTGCAGTGGGAATCTGAAGGGTCAATCGGCCAATCTGCTTCCAGGAATGCCCTATGCTACCGGCCAAAAGCATCAGCTGCTTTTCCGTCACCAGCTGCGTCTCTTAAGGGGTGGCAAGAGTGAGGAAAAAATATATATCATATATCATATCATATATTCCACAGCCCGTCGGACCCGTTACAAATTTCACAGTAAAATCTTTCCAAACATGGATGGGACTTGATTCTAAAAAAAAATCTCAACAATCATACTCAAATCTTAGGTGAATGTTTTCGATCCAATGAGACATAGCTTATTCGCAGAGAATTCAAGACTAGGTAAGGTTCTGGTTTTATTGGTTATGTTAGAACTAATTCAGATTCAGATCTAATGCGTAATAGAAACTTTAGTCTAAGAGCTGCATTTTTTCCCTCCGCTTCCACCCCTCCATCAAAATATTTTGAAAAACATTTTATGCAGACACCGTTTTTATTTATGATTTCATGAGCAAGTTTCTAAACAGTACACATGTCCACTATAATTAGTATAAGGGAACGCCCCAGATGCCATACAATGAACAGGACCATTGCAAATGGGTAAATAGCCCTCATGGTCCTAACATTACATTTAGGGAAAATAAACTCAGAATAAAAATGGAGATGGCTGTAACAAAAATGCAAGTAAGAATGCATTTTAGTCTGGTTTGGTAGCCTTATGAATTACAGAAGGTGGCATCAGTGATAAGCAGAAGGGACTAAAACTAAGAAGTTAATCCCTACCACTTATGGACACATCACAAATAAGTGTTACATTTCAGCAATGAAAAAATACATGCCCATAATAGCAGCAGGGTTGACTAGTTAGCCAATTCTTAAGAGTGCTGTCTTATAAATGATTACCCACTGCTAGGATAGGTAGCCCGTTCCATGTCAGCCCAATGACATGGGCTACAGGGTCAATAGTAAGTATTCATCCCTCTTTGGATTTTTTCAGTTTGTTGTGTTGTAATCAATCGATATGTGATGTGTGCAAAAAACAACAACAAATAAACAATATAAACAAATACAATTTAATTAAATTAATAAACCTGAAACATCTTAATTAGATAAGCACTCACCCCTTTTGCTATACCACTCCTAAATAAGAACAGGTAAAACTTACCAGCCTTATGCCTACGTCTCTTGGGAACTCTATTCTCTGGCACATTGGAACGTTTTCTTTTGGATTTGTTGTGTTCTAGAAAACAAAATAAAAAGTTAAACTGTACTGGAGGTACCAACAAAATGCCTGGGAGCTCTGACAAGTATGTAGACGAACCATCCACCAACCTGCAGCCTGTTGATCAGGCTGTAATGGCTCGTTGAGGAAGGCCAGCCTGGGGTAGGTCTCTTGCAGGGGAGTTTCCTTCAGCAGCTGCAGTAGTTTGTCTGCAGGGCCACTTCCTCTCTGGATCACATAATCCAGTAGATCCCGAGCCTTCTCTGTAGGGTCAGTCAGGGCTTTTATGCGTTTGTACTGTGATTGGGACAGGATAGAGCGGGAGTCGGCATGCTGTAGCACAAAGTCAGGGTCACCACTCAGGGATTCAATTATCGAGGGCTTCCATCTCCGCAATAGCACATCGCCCCCTGCTGGCTTTTTCTCCATGGCCCCTTGCACACACCTAAGGATAACACGTTTTTAGTATTTTTGTCTCCACCAAACCTTAGTTTAATTTACACGAAGATTTTATTCCAAGTTCTAGTCCATGAGATCACATTTATTTAGATACTTTAAATATCTATGAGTCATGTTATCAATATTCGATAATTAAATTACTATAATTAAAGAGGGGAGAAGCGTAATTTATTTATAAAATTTTAATTATTATTAAATTATACAATACAATTTTTAGCTAGTCGTAAGTGCTTTATTAAATCAAACATATAGGTTATTCGTCCAGCATCGTAAATGTACACATTCAGCTGTGACTTTAAATGTTTAAATTGCACTGGGTCACACGTCTCTTCATGAATCTAAACAGGGCCATATTCAGTTCGCAGCTGTGTTTTACTCGACCCAACGTGCATATAACGCAATAAGGTAAACTGGCCGGGGAAAACGGCATTTGTGAACGCGATTTAAAACTAAAAATGTTTTTTTTTTATTCTTATAGAAAAAAGAAACTATATAATAAACTAGGTCCGAACAAGAAGTCAACTCCCTCTTAATTAAGTTGACTTTAGCGCCAAAAACGAATGCGAATCAAGGGAGCAAGAGTTTGCACAAAATCTATTGAAATAAGGAAGTGCATCTTGTAAAATTATCTACCGGAAAACTAAAAACATCTTAGCACTACTTTATGAAATGCAAACAAAGAATCTGCGAAATTTACAAATACCTTATGTCTTCTTTTTAAATGTAAATTTAATATCCTTTCCAGTAAATATTTGAAAATGTACTTCCTTGTTTGAAAAGGATTGTAAAATAATATCGACTTGAATTACCGCCACCTAGTGTACCGGGAGGTATCAGTTCATTTTAGTGCAGAAAGAAGCAGACCAGTCCAGTGGTTCTCAAACTTTTTTGTCCCAAGGCACACCGGAAAAACCCCCCAGAAAAATGTCTTGAGAATAAACCTTGAATCTTGAGACGTGGTAACCGTGATATCAGCGGAATAATCGACTCTGGCCCGCTTCGCGTCGTGGCCGCATCACCACCTTAGGGTATGAATTATTTTTCAAGAATTCAACGGTCCGTCGTCAATTATTCCTTACGCAAGGATAAATTCCATGGCACACCGGCCCACCTCCCAAGATACACCAGTGTGCCGCGGCACTCCGTTTGAGAACCACTGAACTAGTCAGTTTGTCAGTAAAAATAAAATAAACTTTTTAAATTTAATTAAGGGCATGCTATATAAAATATATGCAATCATTCTTAACTATATATGGCAATGTAATTTTATTAATGGCACATTAAACGGAACTATATCATACGTGTGGCATAGTCAAAACAATTTGATGTTATATTCTTGACATTGAGAATCTTAATAGTGAAATAATATAAAGCAATCATTAACAGGGAATTTTTGTTTCTGCTATTGCAGTTTATAACCAGGCCAGCTCTCCTGTAAAAGAGCCACTTGTTCATTAAGTAAGATGCGGTCATTTTTTATGTCATTGACTGATAAAACGTGTCGGTTGCTCTGCTGTGAGTGAATTATAAGTTTTAAAAAAACGTTACTACAGGTTGCACATCACGAGCTTGTCATAAATTCACAAACAAGTCACCGCAACTGCCCTCTAGTAAATGTTTTCTGCCTTTCTGAGATGGGTTTGCGCTACAATTATATTTGTCCAATGTCCAAGAAAATTATACATGGTTTAAATGAAGAGTTATTGAATTGAACTTCAAAACAGAGGTTTGCACCAATCTGCGCATTAAGTAATGATAATTATTTCTGCTTCTCATCCATGTTTATTATTTGTGTAGGTTCAGTTAATGTGTAGGTGCTGCTCAACAAAAAGTAATCTAATATATGCCTACAATGACAGTGTGATATTTGAATCCTTCATGCATTGGGTGATTGCAATTGACATGGTTGTCGAACTTTTCAGGTAGGGATTAGGTATAAGGAAACTAATCATGTATTTTTATTTTTATCATTGTAGTTATGTATATGTAAAAATGTCCCCACATGTAGAAAAGCCTCATCAAAGGCAGCCGAGTGACTTGTTGCCAAAGTGCAGTGAATGCAACGGACATGCTGTGTTTTGAAGCGACTGCCGCTTTAAGACTACTCTGCCAGGCTGGAAGACAGTCTTTCGTCCACCCGTCACCTAAATTGA
Organism: Hiodon alosoides; assembly: GCA_025775065.1. Lineage (NCBI taxonomy): Eukaryota > Metazoa > Chordata > Actinopteri > Hiodontiformes > Hiodontidae > Hiodon > Hiodon alosoides. Next base: position 18,445 of record JAOYSI010035360.1, read on the forward strand.
ACCGTGAGACGTAAGGGAACAAATCGAGATGTGCACGGTTTTTTCTTCGGGGACAAGTTTTCAGTTTGCAAGCAGGATAATCTAAGTTATTATTTAAAAAATTAATAAAACCCCGATCATTTCTTTTGAGTCTACTGGAATTAATTAACACTCTTCACCTGCAAAAGTAAGTGCAGTATTCTAACTAATATTGGTGATAAACGAGTTAAGTTACGTAACTTGCAATTTAGACCAAAAAACGGGATTTCTGTCTTGTCATTTTGATTTACTAATACGTACATTCGACATGGAATGTTCAGGTACGTCGGTGTGTGATTTTTAGCGAGTTATACAAATAAATTAAAATGTTTTGTCATGTAGTTTGTATAGTAATTATATCTAAAAAGTGAAAAGGTTATGAATCTTTTTAGTTGAGGTAGATTTTTTGTGTTTGTCGTTGAAAGTGATGTTAACTCAGAATACTGAGGAGTGACGTGAACGAAGAGCACGTGCACTCTATCCAAGATGTTTGTAAAAGCCAAAATGTAACGCCACGGAACTTTGCATGCCAATCAGTGGAACTCGTTTGGCTGCGCTGTTCTGGCAGTCCCAATAGCACTGGTATTATTGGAAAACTGCGAAGCCAGCCAGCACTGGCCTGGTAATGGCTTTAGCTTTCTGCTTCCTCTCCTTTAAAAAAGTGACAAAGAAAGCAGGTGGTGTATGGTCATTGCGTGATATATCAAATACAAAAGAGCCCAGTCTCTGGATTGCCCTGATTTCCAACAGCATCCCTACTTTTTAAAACTAGTGTCAGGAGGCTTAGATGCCTTAAAATAATCGTTTTCACTAATGGATAGTCTGAATAACTAGCCTTGATGTGAAGGTGTGTGGCAGAAGCAGGTATCTGAAAGAGTGGTAAAGCGTTTTTTCCTTTTATTTGGCATTCATCGCAGTAAAAACTCTCAAAGTAATTGCTCCCCCTCCTTACTTAATTGTTGTTGTTTTTTTACACAGGACTTGAAAATGCCCTTCCACCATGCAGTGCCACAGGTAGTCTCAAGCTGTCAGAAAACAAAAACTTAAATAAGCAAAGCAAGGGCTTCTTGTCGTCAAGATGTACCACTTTTTCTGTACACGTTTTTCTCCACGTTGATTGCTGGACCTTCATTTTATGAGGCAGACACGAGCGGCATTATCACCATGGACAAGGAAGTAAAGTAGTAGATAGAGAGAAATTACAATCAAAGAATAGGTGCATTATACTAAACACTATATAATAATATTGAGATGTGGGTTTGATGGAAGGTGTCCATTTAATGAAAACAAGGGCCATATTAACTGGAAGTAAAACTGTGGCTTTCTTAAAGTGCTACATGTGTTTGTGTGGCTGGTAAGGAACGCAGATGCTTCCTTTTTTCCCCAACAGTGGGGCTTACATCTGCCAGGGATGGAGAGATAAGGGAGAAATGGAGCCTGCTTGCTGATGTCGCTCTGATAATGGGCCCCTAGGCTTGATCCCTGCTATCCTGGTCCACTGCTTTTCACATTGACTATATCATTTACAGATAGCAGTCCACCCTTGGTGTTTCTTTTGCAATGATTTCAAAGTGCATATGTAGATTTGAACAATTAGGCTGAACTGGAGTTTTTTTTAGGGGTGCTTCCCCCCCTTTCAGACTACCAAATTGCAATTGTCTAAAAACCCTGGGAGTACCACTTTTTGAAGTGCAGTTTTACAGAAAGAATGGGTTGTTAATTTAAAATGGTATTAATGATTAGATTAGATTGACCTACGTATTCGTTTTTTCAATGTATTAGTTTTAAAAAAGGAAATTCTAATTATAATAAATTTTACAGTTAATTGCTTACAAGATATAACAGACTTAACAGGGAAGGTTTTACATGTAACATGTTTTTAAAACTACTTTCTCAACAACTAGTTTGAAAAGTGAAGTTAATTGAGTTCACATTTGTTCACATTTCTATGTCTATTTATTTTTGACCATGTAAATCATTGGCTGTCCCAATGTATTTAATACATTTCTTTATTATATTTTTTTACCCCTTTTCTGCTGCAATGTAGACTCTTCCAGTAAAAAGCACACAGGACAACACTGCCATTTCCCATTGTGAGACTGAGCCAAGCATAACATTCCCACTACTCTCGGCTTGCTTTATTGGATGTGATTAGTGGTTTATTTAGTTATGCCTCTGCTCCTTAAGTAGTTTATGAGCCCCGTTCCCAGAGTGGAGCTCTTAAGGAGCTCTTGCTCTCAGACTCTGACGGAAATGTCTGTGGTATCTGTCTAGGTTGAGTTTGTGATCCCGCAAGAGAAAGTGTTTCGTAACCTCGTGGGGTGGTCTGGCCTTGCCAGATTGGCCTTGCCAGATTGGCCATGTCTGATTGGCCATGCCTGATTGGCCATGCCTGATTGGGTATCAAATGCATTCTTTTTTCAAATTTGTAGAACTCCAGTCTGTTGTTATCCATTCTTACCACTGCCACACTGACATCACACCTGACACCCACCCTTTGTCCCCAGAAGGTGGCTCTCTGCAGCTGTTTTGAGTTGAGTCCGACCTGCTTACATAGGTTGCTCGGCAAGTGGACATACCTTCTTCACAGGAGCCAGTGCTGGATAGGTCCGGTGAGATCGGATCTATCACTGTAGCCAAGGTTGCTGTAATGGTCAAGGGCCTCCCTAGTGAGCGGCAGGGGTAGACAAGAGTCGCCCAGAGAAGTTGAAAGTTCTAGACTTGTTCTTTTGTCGGTGTTAATTTGAAAGCTTTCACGATGGGCCACCAAACGTGCGTTTTTTTCTCCACTCCTGTGATTTTTATGGATTCGATACCAAGGCACAGCCAAGATAGGGAGGGAATCTCTGCCAAATATGAGCTGCCACTCTGCAAATGACATGAACTGGATTTGGCAGGTTCCTTTACAAACTGAGTCATTCAGGAGTCCAAAATATTATTCTTTGCAGCTGTTCCCTTGGTTTATGACACAGGAGATATATTTTTTTTATTGAGAACAAACTAGCTAGCTACCGCACCCTGTCACTTACAGAGCCTTCTTGGCACTTTTTACGGACTAAGGTTGCATTTGATAATTGTGTTTCTGTGTGCTTTGTTATCTTTAAATTTTGAGACCTCAAACAAGGCACCCCTGAGAAAACCATAAGATTCACATTTCCAATGAGGACCCCTTCTCAAATTGTAAATTATTGTTTGTCGGCTGGATAGCAACCTCGGAAGCTTGGTAGACACCAAGTACTGCGTACTGTTGATTCCTGATTGGACACGTTGGAGTCTGTTGGTGGGGAATTCTCTCCTCACGAACCCGTCAGTTGGGTTTGTGCACTCATGTCGCCAGACAAAAAAACACCTGTTATCCACTACCCATTACTGACTCATCCTAGAGAGCTAGAGTGTCTGTGCTGTATCCTGTCTTCCCAAGGTAGTCATGATTTTTTTTGGGGGGGGGTAATTTTCAGTGTTCAGGTGTAATGTAGAAAAACGACGAAAGTGTTTAAATTTCACATAATTGGCAAAATGTATGAGCACCTGACATAACTAATCATCAGTAGACCTAGTATGAATGCAATGTGACAATTTAACATTAACAAGGTAAAAGAGTTTGAAACCAGAAGTGACAAGGACAAGGCCCTGTCACAAGCTGTGTGTGAATAGAAACATAAGCTCTAATTTTATTATTAAACACACTGTAGTTCTCACTTTTTCTGTCTTCTATAGCGTAGAGTTAAATGTCGTAGGTAGCCATTAAAAATAATTTTTTTTTTGTTGCTCTGGAGACTGAAATGGCATGGTATGTAATTATGGAGACCCTGTTTGATGCATGTACACAGCTAATTCCTTGGTTGCTTCCAACCCCAGCTGTCTACATCAATTGTGTCTGTATTTAAAAAACTTTAGGTTTTAAAAAGTTTGTCTTTTTTGCAGGTAAAGCTAAAATATCCCATTCAGTATGAAGCAAGTACTAAAAGTGATGTCACTGCATAGACGCAAAAATGTTCTGAGCCAGCTGTGACTCATGATTGACATGTATCCACATGTATCCAAAATATACTTGTATATAAAGTAGATGGTCAGGTAAGGCTTTTCACAAAAACAAACAAATTAGAAATAGAATCTCTCTTATTGGGTCCACTGGGGAACTGATGATGAGCCCGTGACAGCTGGAGTTTATGGACTATGTCGCTGACTTGTTGATTCACTGTGCTGGTGGGCTTGGATTTCTCAACCTCAGAGACAGACTTTAACTTGTCTAGCCATCTCTGCTCCCCTTAACTTCAATCTTTTGCCATTGTGTCTGCTCGGCTCCTCCATTAATGAAGAACGGTCACAAATTCCCTCTGTTTGCTTTTTCTCGTTTTTTGTAAAACCTCAGGGGCTTTCTGTGTCTCCTTACTGTAAACTAAACCATTCCCTTTTTGGAAAATGTCCTTGGGGAAATTGGCATAAGTGTTTCCAGGAATTTTTTTTTTTTTTAGGGCATTCATGCCTCTATGTATTACTCACACACAAACACACAATCACTGAAGCAAGGAAGGTAGGCGGATCATACCTGCCAGGTGAAAGACGATGCTGCATTGTTATTGGTGCAGGAAGTCACATGGCCTGTTCTCTTTGCCTCGCTTTAAACCCACCTGCACTCACACACAAGAAAATCACTCACTGTGAGGTACTAGAAGGATACCCAAGACAGGGAAACAGAATTGAAGGGCGTCGCGACAGACGGGCATACTGGGAGAAAAGATAAAAAACGTAATTCTGTTGCAAGACATTCAGAAAGCTGAGGAGACAGCTTGAATTGACTGAGGGAATACAAGCAAGATAAAAACGAATAACCAGTAACAGAGGATAAGTTAAACAAAGTGTAAAAGGTGAGTATTGGGAGGGCTTCCCAATAAGTATTCAGTTTGCCTCTTAGAATGAACAAGGCTCTGCCTGATCTCACAGCAGTTTGATTGTATATATCCACTAAAGTTATTTAATAGCTGGTTATTTTGCGATTCATGTATATCTTGTTTTCGTCGCTGTTTTGGTCCATGGGCTGGGTAACATCTTTTTCCTGAAAATGGTGTTATAATGGAGGGTACACACTTCATTATCTGTTAGTGTACTGTAATGTGTTTTGCTGTTTGTCTAAGGAGTGGTCTTGTGATCAATAGAAACATCTGTCAAGTGTCAGAGAGGTTTTATTGGTCAATAATTATTTCAAGGTTAGAGAGTTTATTTGCAGCAAACTATAACCGTAAATGTGCTCTATGAGCTTGACCCACGCGATTGGGCTGGCTTTATTGTTAGATCTTGAGCCGGAAGTCTGGGACGAGGTGGAGGGTGTCTGTGTGGGTCTAGTATGAAGGGGATGTGCCAGGGCCTGCCAGGTTGATAAGAGGTCCTGATGTGGTATGTGCACTCGCTCAGTTCTGAGGGGATACAGACTGCTCACAGACACCTTGCAAGCCAGTGTCGGGACATAGGTGGCATCCTCCATTCTCATCCCTGCACAGGGATGCAAAGCGCCCGCCTTTGTTTCCTAACAGCCAAGGCAAGTGCAGCCTGCTGTAAGCCTGGGTCTTCTTGTGATGCTACTGGATAACCTGGATGTTCGAACTGGAGGAAGGTTTTTATTGCTCTGGACTCCGGCTCTCCTTAGCACCATTGGACATCGTCAGTGTAATGAATTTGATAATGGTAAAATGCTGCGGTCTTCTGGGCCTTTTCTGTGGCCTGAGTGAATTGGGCTGATTTAGCTGACGTGCATCTCAGTAGTCTCTGTGCAATGTTAACCGTAACCTCCCATTGTGACCAGGTCCAGGAAGTGCAGCTCCGTGATGATGGAAGCCAGTTCCTTCAGCCGCAGGCAGTGGGCATCCCAGTCCCTGCGCATCACTGCCAAGGAGATGTCTTTGGTCGGCGCCCGAGGCAAGAGCAACGCCATCGCCGAGCGCTTCTCCAAGTGAGTATCTTCATTTTACCTCATGCAGCACTCCCTCAGCGGAGACGCCGAAACATCCATGCCCACAGAGAGAAGACACGCGTGTGAGTAAACTGGCTGGTCAGGCAAAGAGCTGGGAAAAGAAGGTGGGAGTAACAAAGACTGCACCCCCCACAGAAATGCAGCACTTGTCTGCCTTCAATCTAGCCAGCCCATTTTGGTTGTGCCGGGTTTGTTTTCAGTGCGGTGTAATGTCTCTTTCCATCTGGGTGGAATCCAGTAGGTCCACAGAGGCATTGTGTCTGTCTGCCTCTCTCTCCATGTCAGTGATGGCTTTTCCAGGTTCTTTTGCCTGCCTGAAAATGTGCTTGTATATAAAACCTGCAATCTAGAGCAGCAGCTTTCCCTCTGCCCTGCCAGAAGGATATGCACATGGCTGGGATATATCAGCGGTGATGGAAAGAGCCTGGTGGGCTCAAAAGTGTCCCTTTTTATTCTAATCTGGCTGACTCTAAGCAAGTCACAGTGACTACTCACATGCTCATTACACCAAATATGATTGGCCTGTTTCCTCAGGAGACAAACCACGTGTCCTGTTTGGCCCTGACACTAAATCCACTTTTTGGCAACATGGGAACACGAGTGATCTGTAGATTTCTGTAGAATACTGCAACCCAGCTGAGTATTTAGTTACCTGCTTCAAAAGAATGTGAGAGAGTGTGGAGAGAGTGTGTGGGGTGTGGTCAGGATATGAGTCATTTAGAAGCAGTATTGCAAATCTTCTGGCCGGCCAAATTGTATGAGATACCTCTGATTGAGCTGATCTACTCCTCTTGCATGCTGACATTCACTTCCTCTGCATTGCGAAACTCAACAATGGTTGACTTCAATGGCTAAACATAAACCAGATTCAGTATACATAGAAATACCCGCTTCCTCCACAATTCCTCCTTATTATTATATAATTCTATATTATTATAATTCTTCATCTCCTTGGATAAATTTTCCTGAATTTGTGAAGTATTGGTTCAGAGACTCTGAGATGTGGATCCTGGGCAGAGAGCCAAGGGCTTGGCTGTAATTATAAGTCTCTTCTTGACCCAACTTTGTGTAGCAGTTCCATCTTCAGCAAAGATGACTTTAACAAAAACCCAGTTATGTGGAATACGGTTCAATTTGAGCTCTCTTCCCCTATGGTGAGGGGAAATCACATGAGCATCGCCTCTCCGTTTGGTGTGATGTGTTTACATTAGGGGAATAAAAATGACAGAAATGCAATCTGAGCTCTTTATATCAACAATGCCTTCATCACATCTGCTTGTGGGAAGCTGGCTAAAAACTCAGCTTTTAAAAGTATTTATTGCATTTTCTTTGTCTACTCCAATTCGCTGTACTTTTCCCATATACCCTGTCCATCTTCGTTCTTGCTTTTTTAAATTTTATTATTACTTTTAAAAATTGTTGTTGGTATTATTGGTATTCTTTTCAATAGTATAGGGCCAATCGGTATTCACTGAAACTTGATTGTTAGGGATCAGGATAGCTTATTATCATTATTTATTTAAAATATATATTGCAGTTGTATATTTAAAAAACAAAATCAAAATCTGAAATAAACCTGATATTCATGAATTTCCAGCGTTTGACCATAAGGGGCCAGTGTTGTTCCAGTTTGAGGCTCTACCAGTTGACTTGTGTAGACAATAATCATTAAGTCCTTTCTATGGTCCATGCAGCCTTCTTTTTGGCCCTTTATTTTCGGCGTACAGGAGGGGCTAGGGAGGAGGAAAGGCTGGATGAGGGAGTTTGTTCTTCTTGTTTCACGCCCATATAAGCTTTACTTCTCTCTATCATTCTCCAATGCTTTCCACCTCAGGTACCAGAAGGCTGCTGAAGAGGTGAACTCGGACAAGAGAAAAGCGGTAGGTATCTTCCCTCTGTGAACGGAGAGGAGTTTGGAGGGAGAGGCGTGTCAGTCACAAGTGCTTGGGTGACTGGAGCTACCTGAGGGCGCCGTGTACCTGAACCTCGCCTATTTTACTCAGTTCCACCACAACAGTGGGGTGTTGACACCGCATATCCTCAGCACTACCCTCAGAGCCCAGTCCTTTTCTCTGTCTGTTAGCCAAGATGTGCTCAGTGAGCTGAAAGAGGATTTCTCAACACATTGTGGGATCCTGCTAACTAACTGCACCCATCTAATCCTAAATGCTACCTATAACCTGCTGTTTTCCTTTCCATAATACTTGTTTCTCAGTCATCTCACACAATGCGGTCTCAGTTATTTTTGTTTTTCCACATTTCTAGGTAAAGTGCAAAGACTTTTTAAATAACAATTTTAAGTCTCAGCTTTGTAATACCATTAAAGTTATAACAACCGACACGCTTTACAACGTGTGTGTCTTCCCCTTTAGAGCCGGCCGTGCACATGCACGTGTACGTGAAAACGCACACTTATGTGCAGGAGGGTGTCCTTTCGTTGGCATGATCCTAAATGCTCCACCCCACATAGCGGAAACCAAGGCAGAGTTTTGGCTGATCAAGCAGTTCTGTTCCTTCCGTTCCTATCAACGTAAATGGATGAATATCAGCGAATGGTTAACTCGCGTCAGGGACCTCCTGGTGCACAGATATATTCTCTATCTCGCACACATAGAAACACACAAACACTTAGCTATTGTCACTCACCCTTGCCAGGCCCTGGGATGCCATAGGGAGACGCTCAGGCCCTAATCCCTATTTAGACTCTTTAATCTGCAGGTAATTCCCTGTTAGTTTTGCATAAGTGCTCCAATTGCCTGTGTAGTCGTGCAGAAGAGGATAAAGAGAGAGCCTGTGCCCAGGGCCATGCAAGACTTCAAGGTGGTGCCTTTTATTATCTGGCCAGAAAAGCCATCGGCCACTGAGCTGTCGGTTGGCATGGGTCCTAAGGAGTGACCTTGAGACAAAAAAAAAAAAAAAGTTTTGAGGAATTTTATTATATCAGGTATGTGTGCTTTCATTTTTAAGTGCTTATTTGAAGTATAGCTTGTTTAAATGATGCCTGTTTATAAAATTATTGTGGTCATGAAAGACTTTTCATTAGAAAGCGTGTATAGAGTATTGTGTGTGTATATAGTTATCTTGAGATAAAACAACAAAACCTTGATTGTATTTTTCTTTATGGCTTTTCAGACCAAACAAGCACAGTGTCTCATTGGTGTTTAGTCTGAGCCGGACCAGGTTTAAGGACCAAGTATGGTATAGGCCACTTGTTGAATATGAAGGAAAGTCAGGTTTCCTCCTTAGGTGCTAACAGAGAACTGTCACAAAAACTATTATCACGTGACTAGATAACTAGTCCCGATAATTAGCTGAAAGCCTTATTAAAATATGCAGGGACAGAGATGTTTCCGCTTTGACCAGAATAAATATGATGTAGTATGTTTGTAGCTAAGCATGCACCCTGTAAGGCAGTGATACTGCTCATACAGCAGAAGCAGGAAGTTGATAAGCTGGCATGTTTTTGGGTTTATAATTACATTAGTGGAAGACCACAGTGTAGGTAAAGGGTGGATGTCGATGTTACTCTGGCCATGAACAACCAAGAGTTTTAAATAAAATCAGATTTATGGAGTTTTATAACATTCAGTGGGCTAAAACAAAAGTCTCCAGCAATTTGGAAGCAAATTCTCATCTTGTTTGATCTTTTTTTTTTTTTTAATTTAGGTCTTGGTAACCAAAGAGTTAACACTTTTTCCCAAAATTTATCATTTCCTGCTTTCTGGGTTCCCGGATTTTTTTTCTTTACTACTTTCTCTCTCTCTCTCTCTCTCTGCCTCACTCCCTCCTCCTGGTTTTGTGGGGGGTGGGCTGGTCTCTGCATGCAGATCTTTTCTAACTGCTAACATCTGGCCAAGACTTTATCATTTCCACACTGGAGGGAGAGAGAGAGAGAGCGAGAGAGAGAGAGAGCGAGAGAGAGCGAGAGAGAGAGAGAGAGAGAGAGAGAGAGAGGGAGAAAGAGCGAGACGTCTTCCCTTACTGCTCACTGTACAAAAGAGAGCTTTGAGGTACTGGAGCCACCTGAACCAAAGCAACATGACTCCTACTGGTTCAAGGCCCTGAAGATCCAGGAGAACTAGCCAAATAAAAAGACCATCAGCTACATGAGGAGAACCAGATCAGCATCGCTGAGCCTCAGAACAGCAGCTCTAATCAGCGTTAGGGTTAGGGTTAACCCTGAAAAACTACAGATATTTCTAGGTGAGGAGGATAACAAGTGCACTAGCTGCTGAATATGTGACTGTCTGCCTCTGTCTAAGAGAAACCATTAATCTGCCCTGAAAATGGTCTTTTTATTGTTCATAAACCTGACACCGTCAATAAAATTGCACAGTGCTTCACAACCCGCAAACGACACCTCTGTCAAGGGTAGAGGTACACACGCTGCATCTAGCCGGCTCTAGCTTTGGTCTCTCGGGTGTGCAGCTGCTGCGTCACAAGCCTTGGGGCACACAGTGCATCATGGTCCAGAGGGTATTCCCTGACCCGAGCTCCAGGAGACAGCTCTGTAGCACGCCCTCAGACTAAAGGATTAGCATGACAGACCCACCATGGAACTCGTCTGATGAATCACACCTGAAAAGGGGGAGGGGTTAAAATGAATCACACATGGAAAAGTGGGAATGTGACACTTGTGTGAGTGTGAGTGTGAATGTGACACTTGTGTGAGTGTGAGTGTGAATGTGACACTTGTGTGCGTTCGTGTGAATGTGACACTTGTGTGCATTCGTGTGATTGTGAATGTGACACTTGTGTGTGTTTGTGTGAGTGTGAATGTGACACTTGTGTGCATTCGTGTGATTGTGAATGTGACACTTGTGTGTGTTCGTGTGAGTGTGAATGTGAGTGTGAATGTGACACTTGTGTGCGTTCGCGTGATTGTGAATGTGACACTGTGTGTGTTCATGTGAGTGTGAATTTGACACTTGTGTGCATTCGTGTGAGTGTGAATGTGACACTTGTGTGAGTGTGACACTGATGCCTTTGTTGGACTCATGCAGCCGATTGGGAGCTGCGAATGCCCAGTAAATCGGTGAAAAGGTGGGCATTCAGGCATGTCGCAGTAAACATGGCCCCAGACATGTCTCAGTAAACACGGCCCCAGACATGTCGCAGTAAACACGGCCCCAGGCATGTCGCAGTAAACACGGCCCCAGGCATGTCGCAGTAAACACGGGCCCAGGCATGGCGCAGTAAACACGGCCCCAGGCATGTCGCAGTAAACACGGCCCCAGGCATGTTGCAGTAAACATGGTCCCAGCAACAGGTTACTAATATGCAATTTTCTGTGCCTAATGACTACCAGCTGTTCAAACAAGAATGTAATGGGATTAT